>CAUYLG010046257.1:0-48945 GCA_963573385.1 Cacajao melanocephalus
AGCCGCGCCAGCCAAAAAAGTCACACTGGTGACCCGGGTGACTCCTCCACCGGGAATCTCCCAGTCTGTGGGCAACAAAAATTCGTCTGAAAGTGCGGCGTCCACTCGCTCTCTGCGCTTTCACTGGGAGCTACAATCCTGCGCTGTTGTTAATCGGCCATCTTGGCTTTTGATGTCATTTCTAGATATCATCTCCTAATTGAAGATCACCAAGATTTGTGCCTATATTTTTTTCTGAGAGTTTGATGGTTTTAGTCTTACATTAAGGTTGTTGATTTTATAGTTTTCATTTTTGTTAACATTTTGTGATAACTTTTGTATATGGTGTGAAGTTGGGTACCAGTTGAATTTATTTGTCTGTTGATATGCAGTTATTCCAGCGCTTGTTGAAAACACCATTTTTCTCTGTTGAATAGTTTTGACATCTTTGTCAAGAATCAATTGACCATAAATGTCAGATTTTATTTCTTAATTTTCAACTTTAATCCATTGATATATATGCCTATTTTAATGCCAGTGCCACAGAGTTTTGATTGCTCTAGCTTTGTAGGAAGTTCTGAAATCCAAAAGCATGAGTCCTCTGACATTGTTCTTTTACAGGATTATTTTGACTATTTGGGATCACTTGCATTTTCATATGAATTTTAAGATAACCTTATCAATTTCTGCAAAGACAGCTAGAATTTTAACAAAGATTGCATTGAGTAGTATTGCTATCTTAACAATATTAAGACTTCCAAGCTGTGGAGAAAACTATGGACAGGGGATATCTATTTTTTTAACAGCTTTATTTAGGTGGATTGTTACACAAAGTTGCACATATTTAATGTTTACAATTTGACAGATTTAAACATAATTTAGACCCATGAAACCATCCTCATAATCACAGTAATAAATATATCCATTATCTGCAAAGTTTACTTTTGCTCCCACCCCCTTTTTGGTAGTAAGAACAAAACTTGAAATTTACCCTCTTAGCAAATTTTAAGTGCGTAATAAATACAGGCACTATGTTGTACAGCAGATCTCTAGAACTCATTCATCTTGAATAATTGAAACTTTATACCCTTTGAACTACAACTACCCACTATCCTCTCCCCCGACCCTGATAACCATCATTATTCTCATGCATATATGAATTTGACTATTTCTGATACCTCTTATGAATGGGATCATGCAGTATTTGTACTTCTGTGTGACTGGCTTATTTCACCTAGCATAATTTTCTTCAGGTTCACCCATGTTGTTGCATAAGGAGGATTTTCTTTTATAAGACTGACAAATACTCCACTGCATGTGTGTATGTATATATGTCATATATACATATGGATATATATCTCTATCCATCAGTATACATTTAGTTTGTATGCATATTTTGACTAATGTAAATAATATTTCACAGTGGTTTTAATTTTGCATCTCCTGATAATCAGTGAAGTTGAGCATCTTCATGTATCAGTTGGCCATTTGTATGTCTTCTTTGGAAAAACTTTTCAAATTTTTTTCCATTTTTAAAGAGGGTTATTTGTTGTTGTTTTTTCTTTTTTTTGCTATTGAGTTGTAAAAGCTCCTTATATATTTTTTATATTAGCCCCTTATCAGATGGTTTGCAGATATTTCCTCCCATTACATAGGTTGCCTTTTCAACTGCTTTTTTTGGTTTTTTTTGTTCTTGTTTTTTTTTGCTATACAGAAACTTTTTGGTTTGATGTAGTCCCAAGTGTCTATTTTTGCTTCTATTACCTGTACTTTTGGTGTCATATCAAAGAAATCATTGTCAAGACCAATGTCAAGAAAACTTTCTCCTACCTTTTCTTTTCAGACTTTCATAGCTTCAGGTCTTAAGTTTAAGGTTTCAATATATTTTTACCATATTTTGTGTATATTGTAAGATAAATGTTCAGTTTTATTCTTTTGCAATTATATATCTAGTTTTTCCAGAATGATTTGTTGAAGACATTATCCTTTTCACATTGTGTATTCATGGAATTCTTGTTGACTATCAGTTGACCACATATGCATGGATTAATTTCTGGATTCTTTATTCTCTTCTATTGGAGTAACTGTGTTTATGCTGTTACCACACTTTTTCAACTACTGTAACTTTGTAATATATTTTCAAATGAGGAAATGTGATGCCTCCAGCTTTGCTCTTCTTTCTCCAGATTGTTATGGCTATTCAGGGTCATTTTTGGTTCTCTATTTATTTTAGGATTGTTTTTGCCATTTATGTAAAATATCCAGTTGGAATTTTGATGGGGATAGCATTGAATCTGTAGATCATTTTAAGTAGTGCACACATTTTTAACAGTGTTAACTCTTTCAGTCCGTAAACACAGGATGTTTTTCCAGTTATTTGTGTCTTTAAGTTTTTTCAGAAATGATTTGTAATTTTCAGTCTTTTCCTTTATGGTTAAGTTTATTCTTAAGTATTTTATTTTATTTTATTTTGACATTATGGTTAATAAGATTGTCTTCTTAATTTCCTTTTCTGAGAATTCTTTGTTGATTTATAAAAATGAAATGATTTTTATATGTTTATTTTATACCCTGCAACTTTACTGAATATGTTTATTAGTTCAACAGTTTTATTGTGGAGGTTTTAGAGTTTTCTACACATAAGAACATATAATCTGTAAAACTGAGATAATTTTATTTTTTCTTTCCTGATTTGGATGTGTTTTATTTCTTTTTCTTGGCCAATTACTTTGGCTCGGAATGCTAGTGCTATGCTGTACAGTGAGCATTATTGCCTAGTTTCTGATATAAGAGAAAAACCTATCAGTTTTTCACCACTGAATATAATGTTAGCTATGGGCTTTTCAAATATTATTTCCATATTAGCTGTGGGCCTTTGATAGATTGAGATAAGTTCTTTCCATGCATAGTTTGTTGGGAGTTTTTATTATGAAGGGGTGCTGAATTTGGTCAAATGCCTTTCCTCAATCTATCAAGATGATCATGTGGCTTTTATTCTTCATTCTGTTAATGTCATGTTTTACACTGATTGATTTGCCTGTCTTGAGCCATCCTTACATCCCAGGGATGAGTCACATTGGATCACAGTGTATGAGTCTTTTCATGTATTGTCGTATTTGGTTTTCTAGTATTTCGTTGAGGATTTTTGCACCAATGTTCATCAGTGATTTGGGCCTGTAATCTTCTCTTCTTGTAGTGTCCTTGTCCAATTTTGGTAGTGAGGTAATGCTGGCCTCTTAAAATGAGTTTGAAAGTGTTCTCTTTTCTTCAGTTTTTTGGAGGAGTTTGAAAAGGACTGATATTAATTCTTTAAATGTTAGGTAGAATTCACTAGTGAGGCTGTCTGATCCAGGGCTTTTCTTTTAGAGAGATTTTTGATTACTGATTCAGCTTCTGTACTTATTATTGGTCTGTTCAGATTTTTCATTTCTTTACAATTCAATCTTGGTAGGTTGTATGTTTCTAGTAACTATCCATTTATTATAAGTTTTCCAATTTGTGTATACTTCATAGTAATTTCTTATTATCCTTTTTATTTCTGTGGTATCAATTGTAATGTCTCCTGTTTTATTTTCAATTGTATTTATTTGAATCATATCAGCTTTTTAAGTCTTATTAAAGGTTTGTCAACTTTTTTCATCTGTTCAAAAAACCAACTTTAATAGATTATTTTTCTAGCTTTTCTATTCTCTATTTTGTTTATTTCTGCTCTAGTCTTTTTCCCTCTTATTCTGCTAATTTTAGGCTTAGTCTTATTTTCTCTAGTTTCTTGAAGTATAATGTTAGATTGTTAATTTGAGATCTGTTCTTTTTTAATTTAGGCATTTATCACTATAAACTTCCCTCTTAGCTCTGCTTTTGCTGCATCCTATAAGTGTTGATATGTTGTGTTTTCATTTTCGTATGTCTCAAGATATTTTCTCATTTTCCTTTTATTTGTTTTCCAACCCACTGGTTTCTCAGGGGTGTGTTGTTTAGTTTCCATATATTTGTGAGTTTTTCCTTTTTTCTTCTATTATTGAGTACTAGTTTTATTCCAGTGTTGTTGAAAAATATATGTGATATGATTTTAATCTTCTTAGTTTTTTTCAGACTTATTTTTGTGACCTAACCTATCCTGATCTACCCTGAAGAATATCACATGTGTGCTTGAGAGAAATGTGTGGTAGAAGGTTTTGTGTATGTCTTTTAGGTCTATTTGGTCCATAGTGCTTTTCATATCATCAGTTTCTTTATTGATATTCTGTCTGGATGAGCTATCTGTTACAGAAATTGAGGTATTGAAATCTACTACTACTGTAGTGCTGTCTGTTCTGACGTCAGTTCTGTCAATGTTTGCTTTATATATTTATGTGTGCTGATATTCTGTGCACATATATTTTGAATTATTATATCTTCCTTATGAATTAAAATTTCTATCATTATATAATTCTCTTCTTTGTCTTTCTGACAGTTTTTATTTATAGTCTATTTTTTCTAATGTAAGTATAGTCACCTCTGCTATCTTTTGGTTACTTTTTTCATGGAGTATTTCTTCCATCACTTTACTTTCAGCATATACATGTCCAGAAATCTAAAGCGAGTCTCTTGTAGAAAACATATTGGTAAGTCTTGCTTTTTAAAATCCATTCAGCCACTCTAGTTACATTTAAAGTAATTTAAATTAATTATTTTTTCCTCATTCCTATTGTTCCTGTTCTTGTCACTTTAGATTCTACTCTCAGCAATTGGTTTTATTCTATGTGAAGCTTTGTTCTTCAGGAAAGATGCAGCTGGTTTTTTTTTTTTTTCTTTTTTTCTAATAGTTTTTCAGGTTTAAACTGTCACAAAACCTTCCGATCTTATGAAAGGCATTTTGCCTTTATAAAGGATGTGAATAAGGGTGCACAAAAATCCCTCCCAATTTTAATGCCTGTTTTAAATTTTCCCATTATACTTTCTAGTGAGCACCTATAGTGATTGGGATTTCTCCTGCTTTCAGGTCTGTGATATGCTCTTTTGCTTGCCTTTACATTTTTCTGCAGTGACACCATGTGGGCCTTGCAGCTGTTGGTAGTCTGTTTCTAACAACTCATTTTTAGATACTTGCTGAAAAGTTTTTAACTTAGTTTTGTGGTGGACAGTATTCATGGGTTTAAATTTTTTCATCCTATTTGCTTTGTCACCGTCACTATTTTCATATATTTTCAGGGATTAAAGTTTAATCCTTTTACCTCTACTTGGCTATAGCTCTATTGGATTACTTTGTTTCTTCTTCTCTTGCAGATATTTTTCTTGATTGACTCTTGCAAAGAAATGGTTATAACAGTAGAAAAATTGATGCCTTGTTTACATGTTTTTTTTTAAGTTTATGTTCTAGAATATTGGGTTTCAAAATATTTTGACTTTTACCGAATATCACATATACATATATGGAGTATGTGTGTGCATGTGTGTGTGAAACAAAAAAATTCATGCTGACCATGACACAGAAACACATAATTGATCAACATTTATAATTTGGAAACTTTTTAGACAGTATGCTAAAGGAAAGTGTGGAAAAGAATGTAAATCTTGCTAATCTGGTGGAGAGACGATTTTTCTATGTGGATTAGATAATTAAGCAGTACAAACCTAGTAGTGATATTTTATTGGAAGAGAAAGAACCAAACCCCCGGAGTGGGGAAAATGATCTCTTATTAGAGAAACCAATAATCATCATATGGAAAGTGAACCACAGTTATCTCACCACTGGATTTTGGTAAGCTATATGAAGTAAAAGACAGTTTCTACATTATGTAAATAAACAAATGATAGTTACATTATTCCCCTATCTTTATTGAAGTACTATTGACAAATGAAAACTGTATATATTCAAAGTATACAACATAATGATTTGATGTATGCATCCATTGTGTAATGATTACTACACTGAATTAATTAACATACCCATCACCACACAGTAACTCTGTGTATGTGTGTGTGTGTGTGTGTGCATGTGTGTGCGTGTGTGTGTTTAGGACACTTAAGATTATACTCAGTAAATTTCAAGAAAACTATACAGTACTATTAACTGTAGTCACCATGCTGTACATTAAGGATAGTTACTTAATTATAAGATAAGAGTTAAGCACCAGTTAGCAGAAGAGAAAGCCTATGGTAGACAAAAGACTTCTGTCAAGAGCAGAAGAAATATATGCTTTCAATAATTCAAAAAGATGCAATAAGGTATACAGAAGTAGAGTTTGTCATAGAAAAGTCAGTGTGAAATCAAGATATCTTCTTCGCTAGTTTAGGAATAGAGCTAGTGTTACATTTAAGCAGTAATCGCTGGCAATTAAAGTATTTTGGAAATGTAACTAACTTCTGCATATATGTTTGCTTTTCTTTTAAAATACACGAAATCCTTATCTATCAAATTGGACAAATTAAGAAACATGTAAGCAACCAACAAAAGAAAAATTAAAGTGCTTATCATTGGTGAGCAAGAATCTGTTACTTTTTATTATAAGCCCTTTATTTGTGAGCAAATTTGTTAAGTACTTTGAGAAAATATTTTTAAAATAAAAATACAATTAATTATTAAAACTGTATGCCATTCTCTAGCGTAAAATTATTAGAGTTTATTATTAGGCTTCAGTTAATATAGCTCTATTTCAATAAAAATGAGACTCTAGGAAGATATAATTTCTTTGATTTAGTTACCTGCTACTTGAAATTTTCTATTTAAGCCATATGATCACTGCCACCCACATCCCATCTTGTGGCACTTATCCAGATGGCACAGAGGAAGTAATGAGCTTCTAAAATTTTGCCCTATGAATCCAAAGCAAGAATATGCTAATAAACACCTTCACATTGTTGAATAACGATGCAGAATTTTCTGTCTTTTAAAAGTATTTTAATTATAGCTAAACAACAACAACAACCTTCACTTCTATTGTTAGATTGAAATTTTGGGTATTCTAGCAAAACGACTAGATTACATGCAGACAAGATTTGCTCTGTCAACTTCAATTCCTATTTTTGGTGGGTCTCCAAAATATAAGACTTAGTAGGACAATATTGTTATTTCATATCTTGCTAGTCATAAAGTTGCTGCAGAAACTTGACTTTTTAATGTAAAATTTTCGAACAGTGGTTCTGAGCTTTGGTTGTACAATAGAACACCTGAGGTACTATGAAAAATCCTGATGACAGACTACACTTCACATGAATTATATAAAACCCTCTAGGGGTGTGACTAAGACATCTGAATTCTTAAGGCTTTCCGGATGTTGACAATGTGCAGCTAAGTTTGAAAAATACTGTCCTAGAAGATTGTGTTTATTTAATCTAAAAATTCATATCTGTGGTGATAAAGTACTTTGAAGAATCTTAAATATATGAAAGATATTGGAAATAACTAAGTTATAATTTTGAGAATGGAAACAAAGAAAAATGATAAGACTTACATACTTTGGTGATGTATTGAGATATAAAGCAAAGTTAAAACCAAACCTTTTATGTGGGTTAGATATAATCATATTTTAAAACAATATTAGTCACCCAGTCCCCAAAACCAATATATAGCCAAAAGAACGTGAACAATGTCAGCTATTTAATACAAATGGGAGAAATGAACCTCATTTATAGAAAGAATGACTTTCCTAAGGATATAGTAGAACTTCTTAAATTGAGGCCGGGTGCAGTGGCTCACGCCTTTAATCCTAGCACTTTGGGAGGCTGAGATAGGTGGATTGCCTGAGGTCAGGAGTTCCAGACGAGCCTGGCCAACATGGTGAAACCCCATCTCTACTAAAAATACAAAAATTAGCAGGGCATGGTGGTGGGCACCTGTAATCTCAGCTACTCAGGAGGCTGAGACAGGAGAACTGCTTGAACCCAGGAGGCAGGGGTTGCAGTGAGCTGAGATCATGCCACTGCACTCCAGCCTGGGCAATAAGTGAAAAATTCTGTCTCAAAAAAAAAAGTTCTTAAATTGAATGCAATAAGACTTTTTTTAACACATAAGAAAATAAACATCATAGGAAAAAAACCAGATTATTCATGCATTGTGTTTTCTCCAAGCACCTACTATAGTGTTAATCTATCCAGTTATTTTTTTCACAATGCTTTGCCCACATATTTGTTTGTGTGTAACTTTTGGTTTGAAATTTACATAATTTCAAATAATTTTATTTAATGTTGCTTTTGTTACTTTATATTTGCATGTACTTTTCTAATACAGGCACACCTCGGTTTATTGCACTTCACTTTATTGTGCTTTGCAGATCCTGAGTCTTTACAAATTGAAGGTTTGTGGCAACTCTGTCAAGCAAGTCTATTCGTGCTATTTTTCTAACAGTGTGTGCTGTCTTCACGTCTCTGTGTCACATTTTGGTAATTCCCACAATATTTCCAATTTTTTCATGATGATTATACCTGTTATGGTGATCTGTGATCATTGATCTTTGATGTTACTATTCTAATTCTTTTGGGGTGTGACAAACTGTGCCTAAACAAGACAACAGAGTTAATAAATGTTGTGTGTGTTCTGACCACTCCACTGACTGCCTATTCCCTTTCCCTGTCCTCAGGCATCCTTATTTCCTGCAACACAACAATATTGAATTTAGGCTAATTAATAACCCCACAGTAGCCTCTAAGTTTTCAACTGAAAGGAGGTGTGCGTATCTTTCACTTTAAATCAGAAGCTGGAAATTACTAAGCTTAGTGAAGAAGGCATGTTGAAAGCTGAGACAGGCCCAAAGCTAGGCCCCTTGCACCAGTTATCCAAATTGTAAATGCAAACAAAAAGTTCCTGAAGAAAATTAAAAGTGTCATTCCAGTGAACACATGAATGATGAGAAAGTGAAACAGCCTTATTGCTGATCTGGAGAAAGTGTGAGCAGTCTGGATAGAAGATCAAATCAGCCACAACATTCCATTAAGCCAAAGCCTAATCCAGAGCAAGACCCAAACTCTCTTCAGTTCTATGAAGGCTGAGAGAGGTGAGGAAGCTGCAGAAGAAACATTTGAAGCTAGCAGAGGTTGGTCCATGTGATTTAGAAAACAAGCCATCTCCATAAGATACAAATCCAAGGTGAAGCAGCAAGTGCTGATGTAGAATCTGCAGCAAGTTATCCAGAAGATTTAACTATGATACTTGATGAAAGTGGCTACACTAAACAACCTATTTTTAGTGTAGACAAAACAACCTTCAATTTGCAAGAAGATGCCATCTAGGACTTTCATAGCTATAGAGGAGAAGTCAGTGCTCAGCATCAGCTTCAAAGGACAGGCTGACTCTCCTTAGGGGCTAATGCAGCTAGTGACTATAAGTCACTGTAAGGGGCTAATGCAGCTAGTGACTGGAAATTGAAGCCAATGCTTGTTTATCATTCTGAAAATCTTAGGGTACTGAAGAAGATGCTAAATCTACTCTGCTTGTGCTCTATAAATGGAACAAGAAAGCCTGAAAGACAGCTTATCTGTTCACAACATTGTTTACTGAATAATTGAAGCTCACTGTTGGGACCTTCTGCTCAGAAAACGATTCCTTTCAAAATACTACTGCTCATTCGCAATGCACCTGGTCACTAAAGAGCTGTGATGGAGATGTGCTAGATTAGTGTTATTTTCATGCCTGTGAACACAACATTCATTCTGAAGCCCATAAATCAAGGAGTCATTTTGAATTTTAAGTCTTGTTATTTAAGAAATACTTTTGTAAGGCTATTGCTGCAATAGATAGTGATTTCTCTGATAAATATGGACAAAGTAAATTGAAAATCTTCTAGAAAGGAAATACTATTCAAGTACAAGATGACAGGATTTCATTCTATTTTATGGCTGAATAATATTTCATTGTGTATATGTACCACATTTTTTAAAGCCATTCATTCATTGATGGAAACTTGGGTTCATTCTATATCTTTTCTAATGTGAATAATGCTGCAATAAACATAGGAGTGCAGGGCTGGGTGCTGTGGCTCACGCCTGTAATTCCAGCACTTTGGGAGGCTGAGGCGGGCAGATGGCTTCAGCCCAGGAATTTGAGACCAGCCTGGGCAACATGGTGAAACCTTATCTCTACTAAAAACACAAAAATTAGCCAGGCATGGAGGTGAGCAACTGTGGTTCCAGCTACTTGAGAGGCTGAGGCAGCAGAATCACCTGAGTCCAGGAAGTTGAGGCTGCAGCGAGCTGTGATCAGGCCACTGCACTCTAGCCTGGGTGCGAGTGAGACCCTGTCTCAAAAACAGAACAAACAAACAAAACTGTAGGAGTGCAGCTACCTCTTCCATGTACTGATTTTTTCTTTTGGATATACATCCAACAGTGGGATTACTGGACGATAAGGTAACTCTATTTTTAATTTTTTGAGAAACCTCCAAACTGTTCTCAATAGCGGTTATACTAATTTACATTCCCACCAACAGTGTACGAGATTTCCTCTTTCTCCACATCCTTGCTAGCATTAGTTATTGCTTGTCTTTTGGATAAAAGCCATTTTAACTGGCATCAGATAACACATCATTGTATTTTTAATTTGCATTTCTCTGATGACTAGTGATGTTGAGTATTTTTTCATACATATGGCTTATTGGCCATTTGTATGTCTTCAATAAAGTATTTTTAAATTAAGGTATGCACATTGTTTTTAGGCATAATGCTATTATACGCTTAATAGACTACAGTATAGTGTAAACATAACTTTTATATGCATTGGGAAACCAAAAAAAAATTGTGTGACTTACCTTTTTGCAGTTATCTGGAACCAAACATGCAATATCTTCAAGGTATACCTGTATATCACTTTCCAGTCTAATATGAAGTTTGGTAAAAAGAACATGGTGTTGATTACAACAACAATTTTTGAAAAAAGCCACAAATTAAAAAACATTTTTTAAACTTACCTCTGTGTCTTCTTATCTTTTTTTAGGACCCTACAGTCTAAGCAGAAAATAACGCCACTTATGTTTCAATGTATGCTGCACGCTTTGCACCCGTTATATATTTATATCATTTATATGTAATTTCATTTGAAATTAAAATGTTATTCACTCAATAAAGATTATAAGATACTTTATATGATACTGTCACCCAGGAAAACCTTTAACACCAAGTTTACCAGCAGTTCAAAAATCAAAACTTAATTTTAAGTATCAAGCTTAGAGTCATATTCATGTAAAACATTCCAATGAATTTACATATTTAAATGGCAATTTATATAGTGCTGTCTTAAAATCATTACGTGTGTGTATATATGTAATGTGATTGGTATTACCAAATATATACGCAGTTTTATATATATATATATATATATATATATGTACATGAAATACATATATTTGGGAATACCAATGTAATACTGTATGTGTGTGTGTGTGTGTGTATGTATATATACATTTAGTAATATCAATCCCCATGCTATCTAGACAGGAAAAGGAAATTAGAAGATGAGTAGGTTAATTAAAAGTGTTAATATTTTAGTCCCACATAATCTTCCAATTGTATTCTTTGTTACATCTTGAAAAGTACCATAACTATTAACTAACATCATCATTCCTACATTTTTGGACCTACATTTTTCTATTTAATTGTCTTGAAACCATCCACCTTTCAACTGAAGTTCCAAAAGTCACACAAACCAATTTGGAAAAAAAGTACATTAATGTAAATGCAACAAAAATGTGGCCTGTCCATACAATGGAATAGTTTCAAGCAATGAAAAGAATGAGGCATTGATATATCCTCCAGCACACATGAACATTGAAAATATAGTGCTAAGTGAAAGAAGTCAGTCACAAGAGATTCCATATTGTATGATTCAATTTATATGAAATGTCCAGAAAAGGCCGACCTGTATGTACAGTGAATTAATGGTTACCTAGGGATGGGGAATTGTTGGGGAAAATGGAGAGGGACAGTTAATGGGTACAGATGAAGTTTCTTTTTGGGGTGATGAAAACATTCCCAAATTAGATTGTGGTACAGTTGCACAGCTCTGAAAATACACTAAAAACTAGTGAATTGTGCACTTTAAATGGATGAATTTTTCCTATGAAAATTATATTACAAACCTGGATATTTTTAAAGATGAATTCTGGATGATGCTAAAAGGCTGATTTGAGGCTAATTCTTATGAGATCATTTATTTGCATAGAATGTGACAGACCCACCTTATATCAATAACGCTGATGTGAATAATGTGGGCAAAAAATGTTATGAGCTTTCTACTAAAAGTCAGACAAAATGCTGACGGGTATTGTTGTGCTGTGAGAGAGAGCACCCACATATGTGAAAAAGCAGATGTAAAGCATCTTGCACAGTGCCTGATACATGAATAATGTGCTTAATGAATGACAGTTATTTTTATTATCATCATTATAATGGTCTTCAACATCATCATCATCACAAAGTTTGTAACAGAAAAACATATCGACATGTAGACTTCATCTCAACTCCTGATATTATCTTCAGTTGAGTGGAAATGTAGTATTGGTCCTTGTATTATCTGGTATCAGCTACCACGATTATAGATCATGTGATTCTGGAAAATTAGTAATTTCTACTGGGCCCACCATTAAAATTCAATCCAATTAAGTAAGAGAAATCTCACTCTACTTGCTCAAGGCTAAGAATATTTACATTTCTTTAAAAAATATAGAAACTATGTTCATAATCTTGGAAACAAACATCAATGAAGCTTTCTCTTTTAAAGCCAGGTTTTGATAAAGCTTTAAGAAAAATACTATGAAATTTTAAATAGAAATTTTAAATCATAGAGGTAAATTTTTGATTTGGAGTAGCAGTAGTTTGGAACTTCGCAACACTATTTTAGCAAGTACTCCAAATTCTATGTTGCATTTATATGGGAGTTGTTTAAAAATAAGTTGATTTGGTTTGGATATTTTCTCCCCTCCAAATCACATGTTGAAATGTGACCTGCGGTGCTGGAGGTGGACCTAGTGGGAGGTGTTTGAGTCATGAGGGTGGATACTTCATAAATGACTTGGTGCTGTCCTTGTGATAATGAGTGAGTTCTCACTCTGTAAGTCCACACAGCATCTGGTTAAGAGGCTGGCACCTCCTCCTTCTCTCTCTTGCTCCCACTCTCACCATGTGACATTCTGCCTCTCTTTCACCTTTCACCATGATTGTAAGCTTCCTGAGGCCCTCACTGGAAGCAGATGCCAGCACTGTGCTTCATGTACAGCCTGTAGAACTGTGAGTCAAATACACTTCTTTTCTTTACAAATTACCCAATCTCAGGTATTCCATTATAGCAATGCAGAGTAACACATAATGCCATCTTCAGTTAGGCCAAGAAATAGAAGTCGCTGGACTACATTGTTGTGGAGGACCAAAATAAATTGCAAGATTAATAAAAAGTAAAGTATATTTGTCTTAGAGGCAGCTACACTTTGATTTAATTCAAAGGCTTGATATCTTTCCCCAAGTCATTAAATTTTGAAAATATCTTCCTGGAACTTTTAATGGACTACTTGCCTATTCTGGGCTTTTATGAGCACAAAGCTTTGTAGATGTATTAATCATGGTACTGAAAAAATAAATTAAAAGGTCATTTAGTTTTTCCTTGTTGTCTGTCACTATTGAGTCTTCACATCAGTATGAAATATCCTGAATATTAAATATCCCAAATAATCCATCAATAGCTAATACCTTATATGAAAAGTTATTCTTTGAGATTATATTTTAATGGTGAGAGCTCCTTCATCCTCTTTCAGCAATCTTTTCCAGTATTTACCTGCCTCGGCCAAAGTTATTTTCTTTTTTTGTTGTTATTGTTTTGTTTTATTTGTTTGTTTGTTTTCAGACAGAGTCTTGCTCTGTCGCCCAGGTTGGAGTGCAATGGTGTGATCTCGGCTCACTGAAACCTCCACCTCCCGGGTTCAAGCGATTCTTTTGTCTCAGCCTCCCAAGTAACAGGAATTATATGCACCTGCCACCATGGCTGGCTATTTTTTGTATTTTTAGTAGAGACGGGGTTTCATTATGTTGGCTAGGCTGGTCTTGAACTCTTGACCTCAGGTGATCCACCTGCCTTGGCCTCCCAAAGTACTGGTATTGCAGAAATGAGCCACTGCACCTGGCCAGGCCAGTTATTTTCTACCTGTCAGCATTGACATAAGTAATTTGTATGCCCTGAAAGCCAGGGTGATTTTTAGAATTCTTAACTTCTGTTCCAAGTCTGATCTCTGCCTCTTTAGCTGGTTAAGAGAGTTTTTCAGGACAACCATGACACTCTTCTGACCCTTCCACAACCACCCCCCAAGTTTTTTTCTTTTTTAAAGGTATACCTATTCCAATGTGACTCAAAACCAAAACCAAAAAGCGTTTTTGTGACTTAAAACCAATAAGCTCTTTATGGCTTAAACATGGATGCAAAATAAGCCCTCAAAGAGCATGTAAAAGATGTACTCTCATGACTCAAAGTCACTCCAGAAAGAAAGAAAGCTAATATTCCCATTGCCATGGGCAGTATGAATGGTGTTTGTAAAAACGTGTATCTCCAGTCTTCCACGAAAGTCAGATGCCTCTGATCATGGACCAGCTAATCTCTGATACTGGGCAGGCAACACTGAAATGGAACTTTCCCAACACTAATAAGACAATGAGGAGAGAGATTACAAGGGCCCCTATGCACTGATATTCTTTATTTAGATAAAATCCCCTGAGAGCTGGCACAATGAGTAGGCATGTGTCTTGGGCCCCTAGCCTGATGTCTGGCCTCCTGTACATGGAGGTCTGACAACCTATACCCCTGGCAGGCAGAAAATCAGAAAGAGAGAGAGAGAGAGAGAGAGAGAGAGATTTTACTGGGTCTAAGTCTAACTCTAAGGACATAAAACTAGACAGAAGGAGAATCTCATTTATTTACTAATTGGTGACCCACAGTATCCAAATGGACACTGGTCTAATAAGAACCACAAATTCACCAGTCTTATGAGACCAGTTTGAATAGCAGGCTTATAGGGCCCCTGCCTGTGTTCCACCATATAATTCTTCTTCTTATGGTAAATGGCACAAAATGTATAGACAAAGGAAAATTATGGCTACCCCAGGAGGGAATGGGTCAATAACCAAAGAGTACTCAAAATAAAATTCAGAAGAGTCCCAATGCCCAAGAACTTTTACAAATATTTTCTCCTGTTAGTATACATTTGGAAAGGAAATATGCTCTTCTGCTAGGGCCTATAAATTACACTGACCAAAGACAGATTAACAGAAGAAAAGGCATACAACTTTTATTTAATGTTAACATTTTAATTTATACATGCATGGGGTCCTTTGTGGAAAAGAAGACCCAAAGAAGTGATTGAACCCAGGAACTTATATATCATTTTAACAAAGGATGATAAATTGTGAAGAAGTGAAAAAATAAAGGAAAAGAGATTTAAACTTATAGGGCTGGAAAATTGTGGGAAGGTAAATATATGGGGGAACTAATGGAAGATAAGAATGATTTTAATAAGATTTGTTTATGTGGACCCATCACAGCGCTGGCTTTCTACCTCCCATGATAAAGGTCGTTGTCCTACTTGCATTGGAGAAGGAAGGAAGAACATCTTTATAAAGTGAAATTTACCTTCTGCTTTTAGGCAGATGAGGGAGGTCAAGGGGCTCTGTGTTTGTTGCTTCTTAATTGCTTTCAGCTCAAAATAATCCTTATGTCAAAGTGACATATTTTGGGGTGGCTTATTATTTTTCCCTTCATAGAATTGGCTACTTAATAATTGGATAGTAAAGTCAGAGCAATATTTATTGTAACAGAGATAAACAGTTCATAATCTGATGAAAATCTCCTGAAGGAAAGTGCTTGTTATCAGAGACCTTATTGAAGTCCTTGTTTCTCAGCATCACCATCTAGTGGCAAAAATCTCAAAATGAACACCAAGTCTTTCAGGGAACTTATATTTAATAGAAAGTGTGCACAGTACCACAAATACTATGGCATTATTTAAATACCAACATATATTTTTGTCTGAACAAAGTTATCTAAGAGAAATAATCTTTATGCTTGTATTAAAGAAAAGGACTTATACTCTCATTATAAAGGATTTCTAATCTCATTATAGATTGTGCTATACAAGAAGTTTTATCATTTTAAGAAACAAGTAGACCCATAAATAAAGCCTGTGTGTTTATATTTGCATGCATACAATAGTTATATTTTGACTGTTTGAGAAATGTTATTAATTTACTCCTTTAAAGATTGTTCGCTTCATCCCCATAAGTTTTTATTTTTTTATTTTTATTTTTTTAATATGTGATGCTCAACAATTGTAATCAGTATCTGTGTCTGTATCTTTATTCTCTTGTCTCTACTATTAGACATTCAGAGTAGAATCTCTACTCTTTCTCAAGGTGAAACTTCCACAGTATTGAATGGATCCACTATCTGGGCCCATCAAATATCACTCTAAGTATTGAGATTTTATCCTATTCAAATATTTGTTTGTTTTCCTCAGTTTACATCTACAATCACCAGCTTTAAAAATCCATACCTTGACTTTCCTACCCTCTAATTGTATAGATATTTTTGGAGCAAACTTCTAGAAATACTAAAATGCACTCAATGCTTTTCCTTCCTTGCCTTGAAGACATTTCTTTGACCTTTAAAATCTGTCCTCTAACTATAATTCTGTGGAAATTACTTTCTGAAAGATAAGCAATGACCTTGCCAAATCCAAAAGCTTATTCTTTATCCTATCCCTTATATCAAAATCTCACAATATACACTTCATTTTGCAAATAAGAATATATTATATATGTTTTGTACATACAAAAAGGCATGAAGAATAATGTAATGAGCATCTGAGTTCCAACTAAGCAGCTTAAGATATAATACAGTGCACTTTCAGGTTTGTTGCCACTCTGGTCACAATAGCCAAGATTTGGAAGTAACGTAAGTGTCCATCAACAGATGAATGAGTAAAGAAAACGTGGTACAT
Organism: Cacajao melanocephalus; assembly: GCA_963573385.1. NCBI lineage: Eukaryota > Metazoa > Chordata > Mammalia > Primates > Pitheciidae > Cacajao > Cacajao melanocephalus. Next base: position 16,923 of record CAUYLG010046257.1, read on the forward strand.
ATATACAATGGAGTAATATTGAAACATAAAAATGAATGAGATCTAGTCATTTGCAACAGCATGGATGAAACTGGAGATTATTATGTTAAGTGAAATAAGCCAGGCACAGAAAGACAGACATCACATGTTTTCACTTATATGTTGGATCTAAAAATCAAAACAGTTGAACTCATGGACATAGACAGAAGAAGGATGGTTACCAGAGGCTGGGATGGGTAGTTGCTGGGGTGTTAGGGAGAGGTGGCGATGGTTAATGGGTTCAAAAAAATAGTTAGAATGATTAAGACTTAGTATTTGATAGCACAACAATGTGATATAGTCAATAATTAAATTGTACATTTTCAAATAACTAAAATTAGAGTACAATTGGATTGTTTGTAGCACTAAGGATAAATACTTGAGCAGATGAATACCCCATTGTCCATGTTGTGATTATTATACATTGCATGGCTGTATCAAAACATCTCGTGTACCCCAGAAACATATATACCTACTATGAACTCATAAAAATTAAAAAAATTAAAAAATATATAATATAGTACAAATACTGTTGAAACACTTGTGTACCCTCTACTCTCCACTCACATTCCCCTTTATCCCCCTCAATTGCCCTGTCCTTCAAAAAAAATCCTGAATTTTGTATTTATTTTTAATATTTATTTTTGTACTTGTACCACATATATATGTCTCCAAATAATGCCACTCCATATGTTTTTAAAATTAGTTTAAGTGGATTTATTATGAGTTTTTATGCAATTTGCTTTTTTCTGTTTTCGGCATTTGTATTGGTAGGTATAATTGTGTAATATTTATATTGCTGCATAATATTCCATTGCATGAATACAATCATAACTTATTTCTTCTCCTATTGATGGATATTTAAGTGTTTTTTCTTAGTTCTTAAAATTTAAAGCAATTTTGCTATGAACACTCTTACATGTCTTTATTCCAAAATTGACAATACTGAATTGTGAAGTCCATTCATAATTGTACAAGAAAACTAGTCTCTCTACTGTGAAAAACCTGACTGTAACTGTGATAATTTTGCATTTCTTAAAATACCTGTTTGTTTCTGAGAGCCAGTTCTTCTGAAATCTATATTATTTTGTAAAACTCTATAGTAAACTAATTTTCTTTCTTATTTTTTTTAAAAAAATCAATATTGTAAAAATGGCCAAACTGCCCAAAGCAATTTATAGATTCAATGCCATTCTCATTAAACTGCCGTTGACATTCTTCACAGAATCTGAAAAAACTATTTTGAAAATTATATGGAACCAAAAAAGAGCCCAAATAGCCAAGACAATCCTAAGGAAAAAGAACAAAGCTGGAGGCTTCACATTAAGTAACTTCAAACTTTTATATACTACAAGGCTACAGTAACCAAAACAGGATGGTACTGGTACAAGAACACACACACAGACCAATGGAATAGAATATACAACCCAGAAATAAGATTGCACACCGACAACTATCTGATCTTCCACAAACCTGACAAAAACAAGCAATGGGAAAAGGATTCCCTATTTAGTAAATGATGCTGGGAGAACTGGCAAGCCATTTGCAGAAAATTGAAACTAGGCCCCTTCCTTACATCTTATACAAAAATCAACTCAAGATGGATTAAAGGCTTAAATGTAAAACCCAAAACTATAAAAACCCTAAAAGAAAATCTAGGCAATACCATTCAGGACAGAGGCACGGGAAAGATTTCATAATGAAGACATCAAAAACAATTGCAACAAAAGCAAAAGTTGACAAATGGGATCTAATTAAACTAAAGAGCTTCTGTACAGCAAAAGAAACTATCATCAGACTGAACAGACAACCTACAGAAAGGGAGAAAATTTTTGCAATCTATGCATCTGATAAAGGTCTAATTAATATCCAGTATGTAAGGAACTTAAACAAACTTACAAGAAAAAAACAAATAACCCCACTAAAAAGTGGGCAAATGACATAAACAGACACTTCTCAGAAAAAAACATACATGCGGCCAACAAACATGAAAAAAAAGCTCAACATCACTGATTATTAGAGAAATGCAAATCAAAACCACAATGAGATACTCTCTCACAGTAATCAGAATGGCTACTATCAAAAAATCAAAAATTACAGATCCTGGCAAGGTTGTGGAGAAAAAGGAATGCTATTACAATGTCGGTGGGAGTGTAAATTAGTTTGATCATTATGGAAGACAGTATGGCAATTCCTCAAAAACCTAGAATCAGAAATACCATTTGACCAGCAATTTCATTACTGGGCATAGACACAAAGGAATATATAAATAATTCTATTACAAAGATACATGCACCTGTATGTTTATTGCAACACTATTTGCAATAGCAAAGACATGGAATCACCTTAAATGCCCATCAATGATAAGACCTGATACAGAAATGTGGTACATATACACCATAGAATACTATGCAGCTGTAAAAATGAATGAGATCATGTCCTTTGCAGGGACATGGATGGAACTGGAAGCCATTATCCTCAGCAAACTAACACAGGTGCAGAAAACCAAATACCATATATTCTCACTCATAAATGGGAGCTGAATGATGAAAGCACACGGATACATGGGTGATGGTGGGGGAACAACACACAATGGGGCCTGTTGGAGGGTGGGTGGGGTGAGGAGGGAGAGCATCAGGAAAAGTAGCTAATAGATGCTGCACTAAATACCTAGGTGATGGGATGACCTGTGCAGCAAACCACCATAGCACACATTTACCTATGTAATAAACCCACACATCCTGCACATGTACAACTGAACTTAAAAGTTGGAAATAAAATAAAAATATTTAACTAACAAATAAAAATGTATCTATCTAAGGTATACAATGTGATGATCTATATGTGTATACATTGTGTTCTGATTATCATAGTCAAATTAGCACAAATATTATCGCTGATTGTGTGTGTGTGTGTGTGTGTGTATAAGTGGCCACTAAAACTGCCTTATTAGTAAATTTCAAGTAAACAATACAGTATTATTAACTATAGTCATCATGCTGTATATTAGCTTTTTAGAGTTTACTCATTTTATAACTGAAAGCTTGTTTTATTTGACTAACATCTCCCCATTTTTCCCATCCCCTAAAATCTTTTGCTTGTAGTGTACCTTTCACATTTCCTTTGATTTCTGCTTTGCCAAGATCTATCGTATTCCTGTTAAATGATTTATATCAAGTGAGTTTTCTCTTAATCATGAACATATTTTTCTTTAATGTGGTCGTGTGGTGTATTATTGTCTAATGGCATTTATTATTATTCCTAGAATTAAGTTGATATGTAATATGTAGATAAATATATATATATATACACATACAAAAATAAAGCTGTATTCAGCTTACTAATATTTTATTTAGAATAGTTATATCTTTATTTGGTGTGATTAACCTGTAATTTCCCTTTTCTATGCAGTCCCTGTATTTTGGTTTCAGTATGAAGTTATATTAACCTTATAAAATGAGTTGAGAAGGAGATTTTCTTTTTCTCTTATCTGTTATAATGGGTATAAATTTTAATTTTTTATCTTAGGTGTTCGGTAGAACTCTATGTAAAGCTATCTAGAGCTAGTGTATGTATTAAATGTGTGTGTATTTTTGGGGAAAATGATTTTAAACTACTGATTTAGCTTATTTAATGGAATGGATATCTGTTAAACTTTCCTTTTTTTTTTTTTTTTTTCAGATGGAGTCTTGCTCTGTCACCCAGGCTAGAGTGCAGTACTGCGATCTTAGCTCACTACAACCTCTGTCTTTCGAGTTCAAACAATTCTCCTGCCTCAGCCTCCTGAGTAGCTGGAACTACAGGAGTGCACCACCATGCCCGGCTAATTTTTATATTTTTAGGAGAGACAGGGCTTCGCTATGTTGGCCAGGCTGGTCTGGAACTCCTGACCTCAAATGATCTGCCTGCCTCGGCCTCCCAAAGTGCTAGGATTACAGGTGTGAGCCACAGCGTGCACCCGGCTAGATCTGTTAAACTTCCTATTTTGAGTCTATTTTTTCCTTTTTAAGTGTTATAGTTTCTAATAATCATTCATACTTTCCTTCCACTTAAGTAACAGAACTCCAACATACAAATGAACACAATGCAACCTTGAACAAAGGACATTTTCCCATTCTTCCTTGTAGCCGGGTGACTAGATTTTGGCCAATGAAATGCAAATCAGAGTGCAGCATGGTACTTTCAGGATGACTTCTTTAAGAGAGCTAGTTTAGGAGAGAGAAGGCCTTTCTTTGACTTCTGCTTTTTCTTCATCTGCTGGCCTGAAGCTAGACCAGATGACTAGAACTCCATTTTCAATGATGAGCTGACGGTAGCCATATACTAGGATGTTAGAGTGGAAGAATACAGCCCTGCATCTCTGATAATGCCTCTGAGCTGCCTTTTGAGCTCTGAACTCGTTGTTTCTGCACTTACTGTTATGTTAAAAAAAAAAACTATATTTAAATAAATATTAGCTTTTTATTTTCACATTGTGTGTCATTTAACTAAAATGTTAATATTTAAAACATGCATTTATTTGGAAACTTGCCTGTTTTATCTAAATTTTCAAATTCATTGACATATTTTCTATAGTATTATGTTAATATTTTAAATCTCTACCTTAAATATAGCTAGATCCCTTTTTCACTAGACTGATCTTGTTGGAGGTTCATCTACTTCATTACGCTTTTTCATGAACAATTTTTTGGTTGTGTTAATTATTTCAGTTGTGTCCTTTTTGTTTTCTATTTCTCTGATATCTGCTCTTATCTTCATTATCTTCTAGTGATACTTTTAGGTTTATTTATTTTTCTTGTCCCAACTTCTAATTGTTTAGTTAATTAGTTTTAGCCTTTCTCTTTTCCTCATAAAAGTATTTGAAGTTGCGCATTTCCGTAAATATAATCTTTATTGCATTCAGTGAGTTTTATCTTTCATTATTTTTTATGTTTGAGTTTTATGCATTTTCATAATTCTCATGATGATTTCTTCTCTTATTCATGGATTAGTTAGAAATATGTTATTGTTACTGTAATTAAATGTCCCCAAAATTATAGGATGTTTTAGCAGTGATATTTAAATTGCATTATAGTTAATAAGATGGTTTATAATATGGATTACTTGATATATGTTAAGATATATGACTAATTTTTGAAAGTGTTCAATGTGTGTGACAGAATAATAATGATATCTAAATCTGATCAAACATTCACTATATTACAGGCTACACTGTAAGTGCTGTTATATATTAATTCAATGAAACTTTTCAATATAACCTTATAAGATAAATTTTCTTGTTATTTGTGCTTCCAATATGAGAATACTTAGGCACAGAGAGATTAACCTAACTACTTTGAGTTTCCTTCAGAAGCGTTTATCTGGTATATATTTTTCCATTCATTAAATTTGGTTCTTTCTATGTCTTTATGTTTTAAGTAAGTCTGTTGCCAATAGCTACATTTTTACAAAGCCTAATCTAAGAATGCATGCTTTTTAAAAGTTGGTTTGTTCATTCCAATTATATTTGTTGTGATTACTGTCATCATTGGATTTTATAGGTTGTAAAAATTTGTCTTTTCTATTTAGCATACATTTCTCTGCTTGTTTTGGTCTCCTTCCATGCCTTGATCAAGCTATTTTGCTTGTTTGCTCAGTTAATTTTTCCTCTTTAGTGGTTGACCAGTTATATATTCTGTTTCTTTATAATAGTTTTTATTAAAAGTTTAACATGAAACACATATCAAAATCTAATGTCTCTCTTCTCCAGAATTATATAAGAACTAGAAAATTTTAAGGAATTTCACTCCTCAAATCTTTTATATTATTATTGTGAGCTTGATTCTGGGTTGTGTTTTGTTTTGTTATCCACTAAAGTAGGCAAAATTATCAATATTTATCTACATTTTCTCATTTGGCTATCGATTTCTTTGCAAACCATTCCTTTTGTATCTCAGAACTAACTTTGGAGAGGATTAACATTCTCTACACGTTCCTCTAGTAAACATTTCTTGGTAATAACCGGTGGTGTGCATGAGCTGGTGTGTATCAGTTAACAAGAGCCAACTAGTAGCTTTTCAGCAATTTTGCAAGCTGGCTGTAAAACACAGCCATTATCAAAATTCAAGTTAGATATGCTTGCAACTAAATCAATTGTATTTAAAAGAAAGATAATAAATATTTAAAACTTAATCTTCTGAATTATTTTACTACATTTTTATTATCTATGGTCTTGAGATTGTTTTTATCTATTTTATCTGTGTGTTGGAAATACTACAAAAATGGTGTATTAATGCAAATCTGTGTTCAGTGACCTTTATATTGGTAACACTTCCCTTCTCCACAGGCAGTGGTTAAAAATTTACCAGCACATTGCTGTGAATAATATATATCACTTTTTCTTTGTTTGAAAATCTCTTTATTTGACACTCATTTTCAACAGTGGTTTATTAGAATAAATCCTTGGTTGATAATTAAGTCCAAGATTAAGTTGCTAGCAGGCTTGGTTCCCTCTGAGGGCTGTGAGAAAAAAATCCGTTCCAAGCCTTTTGCCTAGCTTCTGATGGTTTTCTGGAAATCTTGAGTATTTTTTGTCTTGTAGAGGCATCACCCCAATCTGTGCCTTCACCTTCACATGGTGCTCTCCCTGTGTGTGTCTCTCCAAATTTCCAAACTTCCCCTCTTTATGAGGACACCAGTCATATTGGATTAGGGATTCATGCTACTCCACTATGAGCTCATCTAACTAATTACATCTGCAACAACCTTAACTCCAAATAAGAGCTCATTCTGATATATATTGGGCACTAAGACTTCAAGATATGAATTTGAAGGGGATACAACTCAACCTGTAACACCAATATAAAGTTTGCAATCAACATTTCAACAAAATATTATAGCAGTCATTTACGGTTATTGCCCATATCCATTATTTCATTAGGTATTGCAAAATAGTGATTTTTAAAATTTTATTGTTTCTTCTGAATTCATTAGCTGGAATTCATCTGTAAAGAGAAACTTCTTTCCCTTATTAATGATCTCACTCTTTTGAAATTGTTAGCATGTGAAAGGCAGGCTAAATGCTTCTTTCCTTTCTGCCAATTTTCAAAATAATGCGTTGGTGACTCAACAATCTCCTGAAATGATCAATAATCATTTTAAAATGTATAAGTATGAACACATGGACTTTTACTTATTTGCTGTATTTTGACTAATTGTCATTATCTCCTGCGATAAACTAATTGTCTCATCTCAGGATAGTGTCTTTTTGAAGCAACACCAGTAATCTTTCAAAATTTCCTAACTTCCAAGGCCAGGCATGGTGGCTCATGACGGTAATCCCAGCACTTTGGGAGGCTGAGGCAGCTGGGTCAACTGAGATCAGGAGTTCCAGACTGGCCTGCCCAAGATGGTGAAACCCTGTCTCTCTGAAAAACACAAAAATTAGCTGGGGGTGGTGGTACATGCCTGTAGTCACAGCTACTGGGGAGGCTGAGGTGGGAGAATCACTTGAACCCGGGAGGCGGAGGTTGCAGTGAGCTGAGATTGTGCCACTGCACTCCAGCGTGGGCAACAGAGCAATACTCTCTCTCAAAAAAAAATTCCTAATTTTCTAGCTGGACAAGTCATTTGGCCTTATTTTGCATATTTTATTCCTCAGCTCTGGAAACACCATCTCTTCTAGGAACTCTTTTAATAAAAGATGGTCTTTGAATACCACAATCTGGGATCTAGGGGTGTTCATTACTACAGCACTGCCATTTCTTCTCGTCTCTTTCAGTGAAAAGAGCTAGAAAGTATGTATGTATATATGTGTGTGTGTGTGTATGTGTGTGTGTATGTATGTGTGTGACTGTGTGTGTGTGTGTATTTATTTTTCTGAGACAGAATCTCACTCTGTCACCCAGGATAGCATTGCTTATTTGCTTTATTCTATAATATACAAGAGATTCAAAGCAGTAATACTAACATAATCATCAACGATAAGACAGCTAAAAATAGTTGAAGATTTTTTATTTTTTTCGTTTCATATATAGGGATCTACATTCAAATACTGTTTTGTAAGATTGCTTGAAATTATTTTTCCCTGTGTGGGTGAGGACATCCGTTTGATATATAATTGGACTCATTATTTTAGTTTGTTTTTGACTTATAAGAATTTCTTTAACTTTTTATTTAGTTTTCCCTTCAATTATAAAAAAAGACTTATAAGAATTTTTTTAACTTTGTATTTATTTTTTCCTTCAGTTATGAAAAAAGAATTAAATGATTCCCAAGTCAAAACTCTAAATGAGGGTACATTCTGAGAGATTTAACTTTCATATCTGATCTGTTCCTATTCTCTCCTCCAGTCTCTCTAGGTAATCTTTTTCAAAAATAAATTTAGGATTATTTTAGTATCTCTATATCATTGAACTTCGATTAATCTAATCCTAATGCATCTATTACCTATATCTACTGTCTCCGTTCTCAAATGTAGTATATGATATCAGTGTCTCCTCCCCTTCCTTTCTCCCTTTCTTTCTTCCTTTTCTTCCTCTTTTCCTTCTTCCTTCCTCTCTCTCTCCCTTCATCTATTTATTCTTTTTTTCTTTTTATCTCTCTGTTTCTCTCAATATTATATTTTTGGGATCACTCTTTAGTAGGAAAGAAATCTTCATTTCAATTTCAAACTCTGCGTAGCACTCCATTGTGTGTATGTATCACACTTTATTCAGTCAATTACTTATTACTGGAATTTGAGTTGCATCCAGTTCATTGATATTACAAATAATGTTGAAGTGAATAGCCTTGTACATGTCTTTTCATATATTTGGCAGTGTATTTTGAGGCTTTCTCTTAGAAGTGGCATTCTTGGTTCAATAGGAAAATTGCATATATGTAATTTTGCTAGATATTGTCAAACTCTTCTTCACCTAGTTTATAGCATCATTACTCAATATCAGTAATATGTGAGTGATTATAGCACCATTTTGTTGCAAATGACAGGATTTCATTCTTTTTATGACTAATTTTTCATTGTGTATATATGCCACATTTTCTTTATCAATTCATCCGTTGGTGGACACATAGGTTGATTTTATATCTTGGCCTTTGTGAATAGCACTGCAATAAACATGAAAGTGCAGATATCTCTTTGATATACAGATTTTCTTTCTTTTGGTTATATACATTAGGGAAAGGACAGGTATGAACCACTGAGCCTGACTCATTTTTAATAAATACATATCAGAGCTATTTGGAATTTATCCTGGTCTAATGTGTGAAGAAAATGGATCCAATTCTATCATTGAAACTTAAAAAAAAAAAAAAGCTACAGTATGATTCAGACATAGCAATTGCTTTCTCTTTTACAACTACATTGGCTAATGCATCCAATGCAAAGTGAGTAGTGCTACAGATAGTGAAAGTACTTTAGGGGGAATGTCTCTGATGTTTACCAATTGAGAAGTATACTGATTTGGGGGCTGATGCCATGTGTATTACAGTATTCATTGATTTACAATTAATTTAATATTTTTAAAAATTGGCTGGGCATGGTGGCTCGTGCCCATAATCCCAGCACTTTGGAAGGCCAAGGTAGGTGGATCACTTCAGGTCATGAATTCGAGACCAGCCTGGCCAACATAGCAAAACTCCATCTCTACTAAAAATACAACTAGCCAGATGTGATGGCATGAACCTGTAAGTCCGGCTACTTGGGAGGCTGAGGCGTGAGAATTGCTTGTACCTGGGAGGCAGAGGTTGCAGTGAGCCGAGATTGTGCCACTGCACTCCAGCCTGGGTTATGGAGTGAGACTGTGTTTCAAAACAAACAAACAAACAAACAAAAAATACTTCAAATTAATGGCTGCTGAATTCAGTGATATAGATTTTCGGTTTCTTATAAAGTTGATAATGCTTTTTTCTTTCTAATTCTATTAATATGTCAATTGTGTAAATTTTCTCTTCATGTTAAACTACAAACTACATTCTTAAATAGACCCCAATTAGTTATGTAATCCCAAATAAGGTGTTATTTTTTAATGTGTTTCTGGATTCTGTTTGCTAATGTTTTATTTAAGAATTTTGCATCAAATATTTATAAGTGATAGCAGACTATAGTTTTCATTTGGATATTAATATTGTATTTGCTACATAAAATGAATTTGGATTTTTTTCTTTTTACATGCTCTTTAATAGTTTTGGAAGCATTAAGATGAGCAGATCTTTAAAAGGTCTTAATGGAACTCCCCCTGGGAAGCATATAGGTGCTTTATTGCAGGTGAATTCTTTACAACTGTTTCTATTTGTCTATGAAAAATGGTTTGTATAGTATTTTTATTTTTACTCAAATTTTGTAAACTATATTTTTTAGGAATTATTTATGTTTCTAGACTTTAAAATGGAATTGCATAGATATGTGCAAAACAGTCTCACGTAAAATAATTGATAGGTATTTTCCACTTGTCATTTCTGCTTATGTGCACTTGTGGCTCCTTTTTCTGCTTTATTAGGTCACCTAGTGATTGATCAGTCTTCTAGAATTTTTCCCAATGAAATAGCTTGCTTACTTGCCTTTTTATGTATGATTTCTACAGTTTTCTATCTTCTAACTCATTAATATCTGATTTTATCATTATTTTCTTATTTTTTCTTTTGGTTTATTTTTTATTTTTTGCTTTTGTCTTTTAAAATTTGAGTAATTTATTAATTTTTATTTTTCAGTTCTGTTTATATAGGTATTGGATTGCTTATCTTTCCTCTGATAATTGCTTTTGCTGTATTTCATTATTGCTATTTACAAGAAATCTCCAATTATTGTTTTATATTTCTACTTTGACCTAAGAGTTGTTTACTGGCATTTTTTAAACATTTTTAGGTAATTAAAATATGCATTTTGTTATTTTATTGTTTTATGACAATAGAGAATTCTGTCTGTAACATTTTGATTTTTTACAATTATCGACATTTTAAAAGTACTCTAATACGCAGTCAGTTTTCACAAATGTTTTATAAGCACTCCAAAAGGTTCTCTATAATTCAAAGCACAAGGGATAATATTTACCTATATTATATTGATTATGCTGTTTACGTCTTCTTTATACTTTCTAAATTTGTGTCCATTTCATATGAATTGGATATTGGCATACTAATATATATATATATATATATATATATATATATATATATATATATCTCCTAATACTATTGGATATATATATATATATGTTTATGTTTATTTTTCTCTGTCCCAACTATAGTTCCTATTTATAGGAAATTTTGCTTTTATATTACATGCAGAGATATTAATGCCTCATCATTCTGAGTTGTAAACTTAGTGATTTAAGTTGTTTATTTGTCTCTTATGTTTTAGTCTGAATTCCAGCTTGTTAGCTATCAAGTTCTTGACTCTTACACTCTTTTACTTACTTTTGTTAGGTATGAAAACTGGCACCTTTTGTTTTTAACCTTTTGATTTCTTTATGGCTAGATGTGTCTTTGTATAAAGTGTAGGTTTGGTATTACTTTTTATTCAACCTAAAAAATAGGGTTCCTTTAATTTGTGAGTCATGATTATTTGTATTTATTAATAACTGTGACATATTTAGTCTCGATTCTGTTCTTTATCAAACTCTAAAGTTTTTCTCTAGACAGTTTTTTGTACCCTCTGTCTCGCTTCTTTCTCTCCCTCTCTCTCCCCCCTTAGATGTTAATGCTGGTATTTAGGAAGATTTTACTTTTTGTCTGAATAATTGCCATTAGATTATTCCCTTATATACTATCTTTAGTCTCTTCTTTCAAGATACTTTCTTCTGTTTGTTTCTTACAATAAGCACTATTAAAAATAGCTAAAACCCTTTTCTTTTCATCTCCTTTCTTTCCCCAATCATCTAAATTTCAGCTATATCCCTAAATTAAACATTGAATCTACTTCTTCTCCTCACCATTTTAAATAGTTGCAATATATCATAATTGGAAGAGTCAATCTCATTTACATATATCCATTTGTCCTTATCCCCATTATTTAATGTTAGTCATATAACTGAATGTATTTAATGCTCACAACCATTTTAATATTGCTTTTGGCGGTGTGGAGCTTATTCTTCAGTAGATTATCCAGGAAAAACTTGTAGGTGTAGTATTCCCTGAATTCTTGCATATTCACAACAGTTTGTATGGTGTTTCTCAAATTCTCTGAATTTCTTAAATTACTTTAGGAACTTCTGGTTTAAAGCATTGTAGTCAACAAGTTTAATGCTAATCTAATTTTTGAAAGCCATTTGCTTGGTATTTTTACCTGTATTCCCAAAAGATGTTTTATTTTCAATAGATGAAACTTTTGCTGGAATATAACTTTACGTTCGTCATTCAGGCTTGATTATCTCAAGTAATGTGTAACTTCAAATCTTGTTTAATTTCAGGAAAGTACTCTTGGTTATGTTTTTTAATATTTGTAGTTTCCTGTTTGCTCTTATGTTTCTAACACTCCTTTTCTAAAAAAATATTTTAAGTTCTGGGGTACATGTGCAGATCATGCAGGATTGTTACGTAGGTATACATACGCCATGATGGTTTGCTCCATCCATCATCCCCCGCCCCAACCCTGTCATCTACATTAGATATTTCTCCTAATGCTATCTCTCCCCAATCACTCCATCCCCTGCTATCCCTCCCCTAGTCCCCCCACCCAGCAACAGGCCCCAGTGTGTGATGTTACCCTCCCTGTGTCCATGTGTTCTCATTTTTCCACACCCACTTATGAGTGAGAACATGCAGCTAACTCTCCTTTTGCATATATGTTGCATTTTCTTCATCTATTGTTAGTATTTATCACTTTCAAAAATGAAGAAAAAATATTTCTTCATATGTGTTTATCTTTGCTTTCGCTTTCTTCTCTCTAGTTCACTTACTGTACTTTTGGTCCATCCATCCTCTTTTGTGTTTCTTGCGATCTTTCTTAATTTTTTTATTTGTAAAATTCTTACCTGAGCTTTGTCAGCTACAGCAGGCTAGCTACCTCCTTTATTAACTTTTCTAATTCTGATGTGTCTTGCTCTGCTCTAATTTTTTTTATATGATTACATTTAGCTTGAAATAATAGGTTCATCAGCTTTGTGGCCAAATTTTTTTTTCATGTGTCATCATTTTCTTAGTGTGTTTTGTGGATCATTACCCTTTTTTTTTCTTACCATATCTTTATATGGGACTCAATCACCCTCCTTTTTTCTCGCCCATGCTTAAGTGACATGGGGTTTCTTAGACTTTCACAACGTAGGCTCTTGGGGTGGGTCAGAGTAGCTTCCCTAGCTTCATTGCCCTAGGACTTCCTCTTCTGTTATATTGCAAAGTAATAAAAATATGCCCGCTCACTGCATTCAGTAGCATGCATTGCCAATTCTTTTCCTTTTTTTTCACTATTATATGAATGTTCTGCATCCATGTCTAACTCCTCTCACACAGTATTTTTGTCTTCTACTCCCAGTAGTTTCTTTTTTGTATAGGGTTACAGTCTTCTGGGAGAGTTCACTGGGCATTTCCAAAGCCTTGAGAGCACAGGACACCCTACACTTTTCAGTTTCCTTATATTAATTACATTGAAACCTGCAAAGGCCCCTCTCAGTTTCAACTGTTGTTGCCACAGCTGCCTTTAGAGTGCTCCAGTTTGAATACAGAAGCATTCTTCTGAGAGTGAGCATTTTTTGGTGATTTCTGTTTTCCAGATCTTGAGTTTGCCAAATGTTGCCTTTAATGTCTCCCACACAACTGCTACTCCTTTATGGGTTTTACTGCTAAATGATTTGGCCCCATTCACTCACATTCTTGATTTTGAGGTGATACCTTATCACTTGGATTTATTGTCTATGGATTACTCTCATTATGAGCCTAGTTGCTGTGTGTGTGTGTGTGTGTGTGTGTGCATGAGGAAATTTATGCAGAAGCAAAAATCATGTTGCAGTTACTGTCTCAACCACTGCCACTGTCTTTAAGGTGTATAATATGTTTGATAATTTTGGATTATGAATGCATGATCAATTGTGACTTTATCTGTGGAATCCTGGAAATCCTGGTGTGAGGGTCCATATCTCCATAAACTTGTTCTTGATTCTGAGAGACACCCCAGTTTACTACCAACCAAGGATTAAGCTAAATTAATTTCTCAGTTTATGATTTCCTGGATCATGCAACTATTATAAATTAAAACCCTAAAACCAGATACAGTTAGTCCTATTGATAAGATACTTCTCTCAGGGAGCTCTTATGTACTCAGAGCTAAGTTTATTTTCCTTGTTTGCCTTTGCCATTAGGCAGATTTTTTTTTTTCCAATATACTCATTCATTGAGTTCTTTCAGGTTTTGAGGGATGAGGAGATTCTGTTCCAGCTCTATACCTTCTATGAGCCCAAGAATGTGTCACTTATTCCTAGGTAGTGGATTATTAAAAAACAACCCTTTTAGTTAACAAGATCGGCAAACACTCCCAGAGGTCTAGCAGGATCAACTTCGGTGTATCATTTTTTTTTTTCTGGCTGTTACTTCAGTTTTTAATACCTGGGCATTTTCCTTACTTTACTATGAGCTCGGCTATGTGTTGATTTGAAAAATATATTTATTAGATTTTATCCATCACCTCTGTATTTTGGGGATTGCTGAGGTATGTGTCAAAGCATCTAGTTAACATATTGCTACAGATGAAGGTCTTGATTCATAATTCAACCAGACTAATTTACACTCATTGCTCTTTCCTAGGCAATTATGAGATCCTATTTCTTCCTATTCTATCTTCCAGTCATTCCCACACTGCATTTCAATCCTACAAATTGATGCACGATTTTTTATAAATCACTGCAGTAATCATGTCTTTCTAAAAGTTTAATCGTATGCTTAATGCCTCCAGATGCTTTAGTTTGATATTCAAAATTATCCTTCACCCACTGTTGCTAGCTTGTCTCTTTACTTTGTGTCTCTTACAATCCAGCCAAACTAAATTGCTTGCAGTCTCTAATGCATAACAACTTTCACTCCAATGTAATTTTGTTCATACTGCTTTCTTTACCTGAAATACCCATTCCTTTATTCCTATGTTTCTAAATCCTTGCAGTAGTGCCAATGTGATATTGTCCATCAGTAGGATTGGCATGAAACAGATGAGTTCATTTTTCATCTCTGCTGCTTCCCAGATGTGTGGTCTGAACTTCAATTTCCCTATCTATGGAACAGGGAAAACATTTCACTAGTTATATGAGGTAATTGCTGTGAAAGTGGAATGAGAAAATACATGTAAATGTATTCTGTAGACTGAAGAAATGCTATAAAATTACAAGTATTAATTTGACTTTTCCTTGCCTTACACATTCTTTAAGGCCAAGTTCAAATGCCACATCCTTCCTGAAACTTTTCCTGAGTCCTCACTAATGCAGTTAACACTCCATCAATACATGCACATTTTACTTTGTATTGTTAATTGTTCCTAGCTCTTATATTAGCTGTTAGAATGTAAATTTCTCAAGGACAGGAACCATGTCTAACTACTCTCACACAATTCCTTTAATAATGTAGGTGTTCAATAAATATTATTTGAATATTGAGTTCTTATGAACAGCAATTAAGTGTATGTCCAAAATGTGCCAGCACTTTAATGATGATTTATTAAATAACTCATTTATATGCTTAAATTATTTATAAGTATTAAACCCCTTCTTAAAGAAACCTCCGTTCCTCAAATTTTTAAAACTAGAACTTGTGGTAAGTTTTTTTTCCAGCCTTTTGGTATAGCAGATGTGGTAGACTGATTTATTCAATAACTGTTTCAACTCTTAAAGTATCTTCTTGAATGGCAGATGCTGGAAAATTATAAATTACATTTACAGTCTCCTTTGTAGCTAAGGTTCCAGGTTTTAATTATGTCACATGTGCAAAGATATCCAAGCGTCCTAATTTCAGTGTATTATTAAGATTTGAGTTTTTCTTCTATTTCAAGTTGCACGTACAAAAACAACAACAAAGTGGTATCAGTTAACTAGGATGGCCTCAAGTAGGCAGTGTAAAACTTACATATGTAAATCTCTATTTTACATATGCTCTGCTGCCTTGCTTTACTCTTCTGATATTATTAATGTAATAAAAGTAACTTGGAAAGGATCCGGAAACATAGAAAATGAGTTACAAAAATATTAAAAATAATCAGTATACAATGAAGAAGAAAGACATAGGTAGACAAAACAAAAATAAAAAGTTGGATGATAATCACCATTTGACTATGGCTAGCTAATCAAGCGACCTTCCACTGGTTTTATACAGCAACTGTTTTAAATGTTAAGGAAGAATTTGATGCAGCAAGAAGTACATCTCAAGCTATATGCCCACCTTTAGGGTCATTAACACCAATGATAAAATGGGTGGTGATGAGAATATTGGTCTGTGCACAAAATCTTTTTTGAACATCTGATTCTTTGCACATGCAATATTCATGCTGAATTAGACATGCAACTGTGTGTACAAAATCTTGTTGCAAATTGTACTCAACCACTTAAATAGTTCTTCGGAAAACATCTTCTATTTATTTTCATGTAAGACTTCACCTTATATCATGCCAAGAGGCATTCTTAGAAATTTTCTGTCAGCACAATTGCCAGTAGTTTTGCAGGACAAGGGGAATATGCATCAATTTTCTCTGAGGAGAGAACAGAACAATCCAAGTGTGTATCTCAGGAAGAAGAGAATTTAATGAGTTAAATCCTTTTTCAAGAGAGCTTACTTTTTATGCCTCTACAAGTGCCTTAATAACCATAGGCAAATAATCTCACTCAAAATCCTTGACAAAAAGAATGCCACAATAGCTTAGACTGGATTGATGAATGTTTGAAAGCCTTTTATTAGAATTCTGCAAATTGGGAACACTTCTGTGAACAAACCTCCCAAAGCAAGAATTTTCAATTTGACTGCCAGAGTTAGCATAACAGCACTAGCCTCATTCTGTGTATAATGACAAAGAGATACCTTTTTGTAATATGGAAGCCTTATAGTAGCTTTGCTTATTTTATCTTTGATCATTGCCTTTAGCCCTGATTGGGCCTTGCTTTGATCTTGTTGAGCTAGCTAGCTAAATACAAAGCCATCACTATATTTTTTAGTTTTTCTGTCTACCAGACACATCCATTACAATTATTCTAGCCCCAAGTAACACACTACACAGTAATCTGATAGGCCTGCATGAAAAATCCAGCTCTACACATACACATAAACATAGGAACAATAGACACTGTGGCCTATTAGATGGGGGAAGGTAAAGAGAGATATGTGAGTTGAAAAACTGTCTATTGGGTACTATGCTTACTCCCTGGGTGCAACATACTCATGTAACAAACCTATACATATATTCCTTGCATCTAAGTTAAAATAAATTTTAAAAATTCAGCTTTGCCACTTAGCATGGCTTTGGGCAGATTACTTATGCAAACTGAACTTGTTATCTTCACTGTGAAATGGGAATTATAAAGGTGCCTATTCAAATGGGTTGTTTTGTGGACTAAATTAAGCTAAAGATCTGTGACGCACCTAGCATGTTGATTGCTATTCTAATACAAGCTAATTAATGATAGTTTCATTCCATTTTCTTTTTTTTCCCACAGGCATCACCTTCAGTCTATAATAAGGGATCCAGTACAAGCCTTTGGGAGTTATTATTACAGGTATTTGTTATATGATGTAAATGTGTATGGTGAACTATCTTTAATCATAATCAAGTGCTTGTTAAGAACTCTTCAGCAAAGGAAGCTACTTAGCAGAAGATACATGTCATGTACAAATCTCAGTGCACAAGGTGGAATTTTCTAAGGATGTCATTGCTTTCACCTATTTTCAAATGAAGACAAGGAATCTCTGTGAATATAAATCTACCAACTGTCTTGGCACCAAATAATTCTCAAGCCTAAAATTCATTTAATGACCATAAAATTTTAATAAGATAGGCACAGAAGTGTATGCAAAGAGCACTTGCTCTTAAATCACTTTTTTTTTTCACTTTCTCGCCCAATATTTCTAGCTCAGGTGCTAAGAAATATTTATTAAAGAAAATCCAGTTTAAAATCATCTAGTAGACACTGCAAATTATACTTTCTACTGTAATAAAGGAGAGATTTGCTCACAAATCACTTCTCTGAAGCACATCTTTATGGATTCTAAACTAATTAAATCAGAAAATTCGATCTTCTCCAGAAATCCATAGAGGAGGAAAATACTTCTTCATAGCCAAAGGAGTTCTTAAAATTTAAAACCAAGTTTTAAAACGTAAAACTCACCATATCAGAGTGGCTTGGCCAGATAAAGTAGTCAAAAAGAAAAGATCTGGAACTAGAAAATTAGGATGCCTGGGCTCCAAGGCTATGGCAGTAAATTTATAGGCCCACAGGGGCCAGAGAAATCATGTAAATGGGTAACCTGGGCCAAATGCAGGGTCACAAAAATGGTGAAGCTGAGAGTACATCTAATGGGATGGCAGTTACTTGGCTCTAACCAATTGTTGTATTGTGAGAATATGAGTCCAATACTTTTATATGTTCCAATTTTTAAGAAAACTTGACAGCCTGTTATTTATGTGAATTCTCCCAATTTTTACATGTTGCCAAATAGTTCAAATCTTTTTATAACTTTGTGTAGACGAAGCATATTAATTACATCTGCTGGGTTGGCCACTGTATGACTGTAGCTCTTGATCCTGTTTAATCATCGATTAGTTGTGTGATCTTGGGCAACTGGTCTAAGTTCTTTGTGCCCCAATTTCCTTATTCTCTATATGGGGTAGACTAGGAGCAGGCACACTATGACCTGTCTGTTTTGTGAATAAGGCTTTATTAGAACACAGCCACATCCATTTGTTTACATATGGTCTATGACTCCTTCAATGTTACAACAGATTTGAGTAGTTGTATAATAGGGGTCATATGGTCCCTTGACAAAAAAGTTTGTCAACTACTAGGGGAGATTATTGCTTCCTTATGTACACAAAGTGTTGCTGAAAGTAGGAGAAAGTAGCAAGTTTCAAATATGTGCTCACTTGTGAATATTCCTAAAAAATGATTATGAAAATTAGTTGGGGTAGATTGCATTATTGGCCCCAATCATT
Source organism: Cacajao melanocephalus (assembly GCA_963573385.1). Taxonomy (NCBI): domain Eukaryota; kingdom Metazoa; phylum Chordata; class Mammalia; order Primates; family Pitheciidae; genus Cacajao; species Cacajao melanocephalus. The sequence continues at coordinate 36,025 of CAUYLG010046257.1, forward strand.
TCACTTTCTGTGTCCGTTTCCTTACTATGTTACTGCAGTGCCTTACCACTTGACTCTGGGTTCAGGCTTGTGATTTTCTCTGGCCAATTGGGCATTAGCCGATGGGACACAAACAGGGCTAAAAAAGGATGTATGGACTGATGCTTACCTTTTTCCTTCTTTATCGTCAGCAGGAGGATATACCTGGGCTTAGCCTTTTAGAGAAGTGGTTAGCAAACTTTTTTGGGAAAGGGCCAGGTAATAAATATTTTAGGCTTTATGGGTCATATGTTCTCTGTTGCAATGACTTCACTCTGCTGTTATGGTACAAAAACAACCATACACAATACGCTAAAAAATGGGAAGGTCTGTGTTCCAATGAAATGTTAGTTACAAAAACAGGTAGTACGCTGAATTTGGTTCGCTAATCCATATACTGGAGGAAAAGAGTCAGGGAGCAGAGCTCACACATCCTACCCACCCCAATTGTGTTAGTGACCAGCCAGCAACCCACAGACAGACGAGCAAATCTAGACAAGTAGAACTTCCCAGCCCAGTCTCAGATGCATGAACAATTAGTGCTTATTATTGTTTGTCACTGGGATCTTGAAGTTGTTTGTTACACACCAAAAGCTAACTGATTCACTATTATATTATTAAATGGTAATGTAAAGCAGAAGAAACTCCTGTATAGAGTTAGACAAAACATACAGACACACATGCAATGGAATTAAATAGTGTTTGTAAACACTTTGTGTCTACTAATAAGACTAGCTATATATTGCTTACTATGGTTGAAACAGTGTGCTAAGCACCATTTTATGATCACTAATCCTCAAAACTGATGAGTAATGTAGGTTCTTTTGTTATCCACATTTATCAGATAAGGAAATTAAGGCTCAGTGAGTAAAACAAACTTGGCAAAATTTGTACAGAGACAAGGTATCAGAACTGGATCAATCTCTAAATATATTTCTTTTTAAAATTATTTTTTTAAAAAAGTGACATACAAAGTTGTATGTATTTATTGTGTACAACATGATGTCTTGAAATGCATATACATAGTAGAATGGTTAAATTTAGCTAATTAACAAATGCATTATCTGATGTAGTTCTCCTTTGTTGTCAGAACCCTTAACATCCACTCTCTTTGCATTTTCTAAGTATGTAATATATTGTCGTTCACTACAGTCCCCATGCAGTACAATAGTGCAGGGGTCCCCAACCCCTCGGCTGCAGACTGGTACTGATTGGTAGCCTATTAGGAACCAGGCCACACAGCACAGCAGGAGGTGAGTGGTGGGCAAGCAAGCGTTACCACTTGAGACCTGCCTCCTTTCAGATCAGTAGTGACATTAGATTCTTATAGCAGCACGAACCCTATTGTGAAGTTGGCATCTGAGGGATCTAGGTTGCCTGCTCCTTATGACAATCTAACTAACACCTGATGAACTGAGGTGGGACAGTTTCATCCTGAAACCATCTCCCCCACCTCCATCTGTGGAAAAATTGTCTTCCACGAAACTGGTGCCTGGTGCCAAAATGGTTGGGGATTGGTACAATAGAGCTCTTGAACTTATTCCTCCTATCTATCTGTAATTATATATCCCCTGACTAACACCTTCCCAACTGACACTCCCCTATAAGAACCCCAGCCTCTGGTAACCACCATTCTACTCTACTTCTACGAAATTAACGATTTTAGATTCCACATATGAGTGAGATCCATCCTAAGTATTTGCATTTCTGTGCCTGGCTTATTTTACTTAACATTATATCTTCCAGATTCATCCATGTTGTTGCAAATGACAGGATTTCCTTCTTTTTTTTTAATGGCCAAATAGTATTACATAGTGTATACATACCACATTTTCTTTATCCATTCATCCGTTGATGGACATTTAGGTTGATTTCATATCTTGGCTATTGTGAGTAGTGTTGCAATGAACATGAGAGTGCAGACATAGTCTTTGACATACTGATTTTCTTTTCCTTGTATCTATGCCCAGTAGTATCTAAAAGTCTAAAAGACCAGATACACTGTAGATATCTGAAAACTCAAATAACACTTCTCAGTTTAATATAATAATTTTATTTCCTTCCAGTATAAATTTTAAAGTATCTCTTAAATTAACGAAGCGTTTGTAAACATCTTGATGGAAACAAAATGCTCATTAAAACACAATCGATTAAAACATTTCTTACCTTTCAGGAGGAAACTTAGTCATAAATAAAACAATATACTTTCGCTGGGAGTCATCAGTAGAAGAACTTTTTAGTGTCTGTGCCAAAATTTGATCTTGTCTTGTACTCTAAGTAAAATGATAGATTAATTTGAATTTGTACATAGCCTAATATAATTTCTTTGTTCTACTTTACATGGGATTTGTATATTTAGAACTTGTATGTTTGGTTATTGTATCTCTCAGCTAAATATATAAAAATATCAAGCCCTATCTCCCAGTTAGTCTGGTCACCCTGCCCTTAGGAAACAAAATAAAACAAGCAAACAAACAATGCTACAATTAGGAAGAACAAATATATTAAGGAGTAATTAATTCATAAGCCCTTGCTTAGAGCAAAATTTAAATAGTACAAATAACTGAGTCTAAAAATTCAGCTAATAACATTAAGGTATCAAAACCAGCTTTATATACGTTTCTCTTTATCTGGCCTCTCAACCTGAGCTCAGATTATAATGTAAGTAGTGGCTATAATTTTTTTAAAAACATATGTTCATGTAGCCAAAGAATTTTACTAAATTCCACTTTGATTCTACAATTTAGTTGTTTGATCTTAAGCAAGTCACTTAACCTCTGAGTCTGAAACTCCTAATCTTGAAAATAGAGATGACAATGATAGTATCTACTTTTTTAGAATTGCTATGAAAATTACAGAGCTGAGGAATATAAAGTGCCAAGTAGAGTCAGTATCTGGCACAAACATAACAATCACTCAGTTGTTTGTTGAATGTTATTTTGTTGCTGAAATCAATGGTAGTCAGTGTGGCTGTTTAACCTTTATTCACACAGCATTAATGGGTACTTCAAGTGAAACAATAATTAAATATCTAGGAAATGATATATGTGGATTGGTTGTGCATTTGATCATTTTCCCTTATGTAGAGGATATAAATAGCTATGCTTCTACAGGACCATTGACTCCAAAAATACACTCTTAAATGTATTTTGGTGACAGTAAAAGTGTTTTTTGAGACACATGAAAGCTTATAATGTCATTCATTTGACCTGTCTCCTGAATGATAAATTATAATCTATTATATGCTCTCTGGTTATACTGTCTAAGGAATAATTATAATGAAGTGATAATAGTGACAGGCAAAGCAGATTTGATAATTTTAGCATACACAAACATACTTTAAATGAAATATTGTATACAATTAAGATAATATACCAATTTATTATTATTATTATCTGATGACCACATAATAGGAAGGCAGCATAGTGAAGCATTTTGGAAAAAAATGTAGAATATTTTGAGCATCAAACATGACTGTAGTCCCCCACTTACTAGCTGTGTGATCTTGGGCAAGTTTTTATATCCATAGGTTCCTAATTTCTATGACAACCAATCACCATTCATTCATTTAACAAATATAACTTAAAAATACTATATGATATACACTGTGGAAAAAAAGTGGATAAAATAAATAAAGTTTATATACATATGTCATGCCTTCCTTAAACAATGTTTAGCAGTGTCTGGTGCTTATTTTGTTCAAAAAAAAGTTTTATTCTTATTAAGCTATCTGCTTCTAATTGCAAATTGTTCCAAACCTTCATGGTCAGTTTTGTGTAAAGAGATTAAAATGGTCTGCCTGTATTAAATACTTAACAATAAAGTATCTTCCAACTCAGTGGTAGGGACCTCTGAATCATTTATTTTTAGCACATGAAAGTATCTATCCAGAAAGAAGTTGCATTGCATATCTTCTGTAGCTGTCTATTTAAAGATGACTACATTCAAGCCATTTGAGTCAGCCACATCATTACCATGTACTTTGTACAGGAGCTTGAATATGAGCCATACCTGCTCCCAAATGAATTTTTATAGTATTTTGTATGGAATAGTGAGAATATTGAATGACAATATTGAATGACAAATTCCAACGAGAACACAATAATATTGTTATTTTGTTTAAAATATATCTTCTTCCCAGCTGTACTGTTTTATTCTGTCAGATAGTAAGATTAAATAAGAAATGGTTTCTTCAGGCTGGGTATTGTGGCTCATGCCTGCAGTCCTAGCACTTTGAGAGGCTAAGGCAGGAGCATCATTTGAGCTTAGCCTGGGCAACATAGTGAGACCCCGTCTCTATAAAAATTAAAAATTAAAATTAAAAAAGAAATTGTTTCCTCAAAGCTCTTTTCTATCTGATAAATTGGCATGTTTGTATAATAATTGTATGCCTGATTAATTACACTGTATAATTAACACCTATATTATCTATCTATCTATCATCTATCTATCTATCATCATCTCCCTTTCTATCCTAATGGTGTAATAGGAGGCAAATCTATTTCAGCATGTTGTTAACTGGTATCTGAAGAATAAATAAATTTTAACCAGCTTTGAGTTGGAAAAGGGAGAGGAGCAAAATAAGATAGCAACTTGTACAAAGATATTGGAGGTGGAGTGTTGAGTGGGAGGAGAAAGACCAGCAAGACATAAATTTAGAAAGGTAGATAAGGGCCAAGTCATGCACAGCCCTATCTGTTGAGCCACTAAAGGGTTTTCAGTGGGGCATGCCATGATTCAACTTTCCTGCCCTAACTTGCCTCTCTTTTCAGAACAATTTTACTTTCAAATGTGTTAAGAGTTTTGCTGAACTATTTTTTTCACAGTAATCAGTTTTATTTCTGTCAACCACAAAATAGTTTTTTTCTCCTTTGTTTTCTAGTGTTCCCCTGTATGTTTGGTTCTGAAACCTACCAGACATAAATTACTTATAATAAACATTAGTAGTTATTAAATCCTTTACTTACTAGTAAACATTATTTTTCTTAGCTATAAAAGGTAATGGATCTTTTCATTTCCTCCCTCCCCATGTACCAGAGCATTAAAGAAGTATTCAAGATGCAAATGACTTTTTAAGGAAAGCACGCTCATGCAGAATTAAATGAGATTTAGGAAATGAACAAAATAAACATTTTAATATACAATTTTAAATTTTAATATACAAATTTTAATGCTGCAAGTTCCTTTTTAATCTATTGCTTTTTATACTGAATTGACCACTTTTATGTCTTTTTATTTCAGCAAAAATTTGATATGGTGATTTCTGTACGTTCTGTTCCTCTCTCCTTCTTCTAGTTCTTATTCCTTCTTGAATCAGGAATAAGAGGGATACTGTCTTGTTCTCTGTGACTTCCTTTTTACTTGCTTTCTTTGCTTCTCTTCTCTGTATAGATCAAGCAACATCCTTCCTCTGTAACCCTCTAAAGTCATTTCCTGTGTCCTTCCCATGGCAGGAATCCTCACTAGAATCAGCTCACAATATTTTCACCTATTCTTTGCTGAGGGTAAAAAATCTTATCCGAAACTTCAAGTTGATTCAATGGGAGACTAGACATATATACCATACTTGCTATTTATTTATCCTAATAAGATTTTCTCATCATGCATTGTCTCCATTTTTAAGATCATCTCTTTTAGATAAATTTGCTTTGCTCACAATTTGGTATTGCTTTGTTTTTCCTACCATATAAAGTTTGTTAGTTTATAGTAAATGAAGGTATGTGGGCTTGATGGGGGATAAAAAATAGAGAAAGAGATTGCTGTCATTATATCTTCAAGAGGAAGGAAGTAGCCACTGGCACTATATATTGAATGCTTTAACAGTTGTAATGACAAGAAGGATACTCACCTTAATTCTGAAGTAATAAGATTAGATGACTGGATAGAGGAATTTTTATAACCTCCCCCCTTTGCAATATCCTACTGGAGCATTTCCCTCTAACAAGATTCACACTCCTTCCCTTTACTTTATTCCCTTAAAGCTCTCCTGGGTTGCAGAAATAAGATACTCTTGGATCTGAGGTGATAATGAGTAACTGTCTATTTCAATCAACTCAATGTCTTAGCTTACAAGGGATGAAAAAATAAAAACATTTAGATTCAGTGGCAAATGTGGGTAAGTGATATTTAGGGTCAAAATAGCCTTTGAGGTGCCTCACAATTTCTAGCATTTGTCTTGACATGCACAAAGAGAACGTTGAATTTTGTACATTCTTTGTTCATAGGAAGAAAAAAGAATAGTTGGACTTACTTGCATAAATCAAATAAAATGGTAAAGATAAAGATTATCTCTGAAGGAAGAATAAAAACACCTTCAAAACAGATAAGAAGTAGAAAACTAAGTGTAGTTAGTAACCAGGGAAATAGCTAAATCTCCATCTAGTCACAGCCATCTTCTAGGCATTAGCAAAGCGGTAGAACATGGAACGGAAAATCATGGAAAAATCATTGATCTTTTTCAATGAAAACCTGAGCTCTACTTTTTCATTCCATACAATAATCATTTTCCTGTGAATGCTTACATTTTAATCAACCTTTCCAACATTTACATTTAATGCACATTTAAAATGTACACAATTAATGCCTATTTTAATTTATTTTATCTGGTGAATGTAAAGCTTCAGCTCTAGAAAAAGGAAATGAAAAGAGATCAACATCACAAAAAGAAGTCATTTTCAAAGTATGGTCTGGAACTTTGTGTAAATAGGGTAACATAGTATTTTGTACTCAAAAGTTATATTAAGCAACACGTATGACAATGCATGAAACAAATACATGCAAGAAACTCTCATTTGTAACCCACATCTTACCCAAATTAATTCCCAAATCGAGTACAAAATTATGTTTTACAATCTGGCAAGTGAACCTCAGGATAACTTGGCAAACTTGTACTGTGGATAAATCAAGATTGAAATATCAAAAGTAAGATTCTAAGATTCTGTTTTAAACTCAGCGAGGCATCGTGTGTCAAATGTGATCTAGTTCTGTCTTATTTGCTTCTCCATAAAGGTCTGATAAACCAAATGTTCCTGGGAAAGCTAAGCAAAATTACTGCAGAAAGGTGCTGGTGCTCTTTTAACTTAAAGCTATGGCCAAGTTGTAGGAAAAAAATAAATGAGGGCATCAAATAGAAAGCAAGGTGAGGGCAAGGAGGAGAATAGAAAGAGAAAGGGAATGGTAGAATGGGAGGTAGAGGTATAGAAAAAAGAGATACTGTCACCATTAAGCACACTTTCCAGGTTTTCAGCATTTAAACTTGTCGCAAACTCTGTTATTTCTCCTGCTGGAAACAGAGAGCTCCTTTACCTCTAGATTTTTTTCTGAAGGCTACCTGCCTAGAATTCTGGTTGTCCCACTTTCCACCTTCGTCTTCTACTCACCTGACTGTACAGCCTTGCAACTGCCCTTTGGAACCTATAATGTTCTCTTATTCCTGGTGCTTTTAAAGGCCCCGCATTTTATCTGTAAAAGGGATTCAGTGAGCACTTTAGTCTTCCAAAAAGCAAACGGTTAAGAAAAGTTGACAAAATTCAGCCCCTTTTAGGGAGATCAGCATATAAACTGAAAGTCTCCGTTCTCTCTTTACTTTTACACTCTTGCCAAGTTTTCAACATTTTAAGCAAAAAAAAAAAAAAAAATTAAAATTAACTTTGAAGTTGTTGAGAAATGAAAGAGGAGCTGCTTCTGAGTGAATGCTGAATGAGAATGAATAACTTCAAGTATCTTAAAATTAATATTGAGAACATTTGGCAATATTTTTTTAAAGACGAGTCTCCTACAGTGTAGATCTATAGAAATATGTAACAGGATTTGAGGCAGCTTAGGAAGGACTAATATATTAATATTAAACTCTTTAAGTAGGATTTCTTTTTGTTTTGCAAATCAGCTTAATTGCCATAGGAAAGAAGAAAAAAAGCCACAACTTGAATGTCAAAGTATTTAATTCACGTGGTCACCCAAGGACACCATTTGTGTAATTGCTCTGCTCTCTAAGAAACTAGAGTATTATTTTCTCCTAAATCTACCGTGTATTCAAGAAGCCAATGTGGCCAATTGTTCCTGGATAAATTATCTGTTTTCTGAAAATGGCAGAAAGCAGAGAAAAACCGAAATCTTTGGGGAAATCTTGTGATGAATCAATGTAGTCTCCTATAACTCTCCCGTAAATGGATTCTCATTGATATAATCTGTTATAATTGGGAAGATTGTCAGCATTACTTTTTATTATGGGAAAATATTTTAGCAAGTACAAATCAAGATATAGTTATTCACCTATTTATACACTTGGGGTAGGTTTAGGGTTGTTGGATTTGTCAAATAGAAATACAGGATGACCAGTTAAATTTCGATTTCAGAATAAACAATGAATAATTTTTTTTAGTATATGTCCCAAACAAGGCATGAAACATACTTATACTATTATTTTCATCTTTTTATTTGAAATTAAAGTTTGTCTGTACATCCTATATTTTATCTGGCAACCCCAAGTAGTTCCTTTGAAAAGCAAACATACTATATTTATCTGTAGTTACATTTCTTCAAACAATAAATCTAGCTGTTTAATTTATAAGTTCCTTTGTTTTTTATTCTACTGCATGTGATTTCTTTCCCTCTGGATGAGGCAGGAATTTATTTCTTTGAAATAAATATCTCGTGAATCCAGTGGTAAAAACTGGGACTATGCCAGAATACGTATGGTTTGGGGTTACCTCCCCTATGCAGAGATTTTAAAGTATTCATTAACTGAGAAAAGGATAAAAATACTGATTACTTTTAGTTGAACCAGTGATTCTAAAGTGTAACTATTTTTCACTATATAAAAATATGTGTATTTATATTTTAATAATACATATATAATTTTAAAATTGCTAAAGGCAAATTATAGTCAATTTTCTCTGTGCATGTGTGTGTGTGTGTGTGTTGTATATACATATATAGTGGTTGTTCCTGCTAAAATATTTGCTAAGAATTAAAATGATCCCATGTGATTCCTTAGTTTTACTCTATTTTGTAAGAGTAGATGCTTTTCTAATTCTTTATTTGTGATTACTTTTCTCTGGAATTACTCCATGATGGAGTTTGTTTTAATATTTATATTAATTTTAGAGGGATTGCTAAAATAGTTTTAAAGTTAGACATCAAATAAGTTTGCACACTGTTTTTTAAAATAATGTGAATCAGCTGAAATATTTGGGAAGAAATGGCAACTCAATTCTCTCCATTTTACAATTCAGTTATGACATTGATTCCTTCCTGAAGTAATGAAGCATAGGAGGGAGAGATGGTAACAATAAGAAGATATGTTATGCAATGCCAAGATTGGTTAAATGCATTTCTATTCCTGCAACAAAAAGTTACTTGATATATTGCAGAAATGTAGTAAACTTGCAAATGTCTGTCTATAAAGAGTTGTTTAATATCTCAATATTAATTTAGGCAAAATATATCAAATATCCTTTAGTTTGTGTATACTATGTTACAAAGTTTTAATAGCATTGCTTCCACTTGAGATAAAATTGTAGGTAAAGAATTAAGCAAAGCAACTAGGAATTTTATTTCACAGAAACTATTTTAATAATTCAGCATTTTTACTATGAATATTTTTGCTAGTGAGTTAGAAAACTGGGTTTACAAATTGACAACAACAGGTGTCAAATGACATTAATGATACATATAGACAGCAACTGTTTTTCTCTTTGCAAAGCCATGAGTACTGTAATTCTTTCTGTTAGAAATACAGTCATTGGTTATACAATCATGCTGTTAAAGATGGTATAGTCTAATGCGAGCACTTTTTTTTTGAGGAGGTAAATGGGGCCCTGATAATGTGAACTCTTCACAATAACAAACTTAAATCAGATTACTACCCAGCTCACTCTTCTTACTAGATTAAGTTGTTTTTATTGAGTAAATGCTCCCAGACTGCTGCAAAGATTTGATTAATTTCCAGAGTTCTAAAAACATTGTTTCTGAGAACTTTTGCCATTTCTTTTTTTGAGAAGAAAAATATTATCAGAGGTTCTTACTCTGGCATTTTCAGTGATGTCACTCCTAACTCTGTTTAATCCAAAGGAAGCTTTAAGCTAATAGGGAAATGGCAGGAAAACTTTTGTGTTGTGGCTAGTGGAAGTGTAGAATTAAAAGAAATAATTTCTTATAGCATGAAACAGTTCTGGGCACAGGAGCCTATACCAATACCATTAGATGCCTCCTGACACTGAGTGAGAGGCAGGAGAATTTCTCCTGCACAAAACCTAACTCAAATACAAAGCATAGTTTGGCTTTCTGGAATGAGAATGAAGGGCTTGAACGCTGAGAAATCTCCACCTTTCAGGCCCAGGCACACTACACCTACTTAAGTATAAGTCCAGATCAGGACAACAGACTCCACTTCCTAGAACCCTTCAACATAAACCTATCACTTATTAATAAATTATAGCCACCTATTGTTAGGGAGGAGCAAGAGCTAAAGAGAGAGCCATTCTGTGCACCAAGTATGCGGACATAGTTGTAAACTTAGGATTGGGCACCAGCAGAGAAAAATACCCACTGCCAAATCTGTCTTCAGCCTAGGCATAAATCTATGGCAGTCCATTACCAGAGGAATTTTATGCTGTGTGCATTGCAGAAAACAACAGCAGCAGAAAAACCCAAACATAGATATATTCCTGACTAGATTTTTCAACCCCCTGCACTAATAACCTAATAAAAGAAAAACCATGCCCATTCCTAGGCATGAATAACATTTACCTCAGTCTCTTCTGTTCTACACATGATGTTGGGCATTAAGTTTAAAAAAAATGGAACAAATCAATCAACAGAACCAGATGCAGAGGAGACATAAATGCTAGAACTTTGAGACAGGAACATTAACTGTAATATATTAAAGGAGCTAGTGGAAAAGGTGAATAATTGCATGCACAAATGGAGAAATTCAGCAGAGAATTTAATGAGAAAACATGTCAAATGTAAATCTTAGAAATAAAAAAGACAATATGAGAGATGAAGAATGTCTTCAATAAGCTCATCAGTAGGCTCGACACAGTCAAGAAAAAATGTATGAACCTGAAGACAGCTCCATGCAGATTACCCAAACTGAAACAGAGAAAAAAGAAAGAGAAGGTCAGGTGCGGTGGCTCACGCCTGTAATTCTGGCACTTTGGGAGGCTGAGGCAGGTGGATCACGAGGTCAGGAGATCCAGACCATCCTGGCCAACATGGTGAAACCCTGTCTCTACTAAAATACGAAAAATTAGCCAGGCGTGGTGGTGCATGCCTGTAGTCCCAGCTACTCAGGAGGCTGATGCAGGGGAACCGCTTGAATTCGGGAGGCAGAGGTTGCAGTGAACCAAGATTGTACCACTGCACTTCAGGCTGGTATGGGAGCAAGACTCCGTCAAAAAAGAAAGAGAAAACATAATAGAGTATCTTAAAAACTATGGAACAATCGCAACAGTTTTAACAAAGAAGGAGAAGGAACATGGCAGAAAGTATTTAAAGAAATAATGAGAAACAATTGCCCCCAAATTATGAATGGTATCAAAGCACAAATCCAAGAATCCCAGAAAACAATGTATTAGACAAATAAGAATGAGAACAAAATACCACATCTAAACATATCATAGTTAAAATGCTAAAAAATGGAAAACAAAACAAAACAAAACAAAAACCTTGAAGGCAATTGGAGAAAAGGAACTATTTTCAATGCAAATAGATAAAGGCTATAGTAGACTTCTTGTCAGAAAATATGCATGTTGGAGAAAACTGACTGACACTTCCAATGAGCTGAAAGAAATAAACACTGTCAACTCAGAATTTGACACCCAGTTAAAATGTTTTTCAAAATGATTAAACAAACCAGTTTTTTAAAAAACAAAGTCTGGCCAGGTGTGGTGGCTCACACCTGTAATCCCAGCACTTTGGGAGGCCAACGCGGGAGGATCACAAGGTCAGGAGATTGAGACCATTCTGGCCAACATGGTGAAACCTCATCTCTACTAAACTAAAAATACAAAAAAATTAGCTGGGTGTGGTGGTGCATGCCTGGGGTCCCAACTACTCGGGAGGCTGAGGCAGGAGAATTTCTTGAACCCAGGAGGCAGAGATTGCAGTGAGCCGAGATCCTGCCATTGTACTCCAGCCTGGGCGACTCTGCCTCAAAACAAACAAACAAATAAAAAAAATCTAAGACCATTCACTACCTGTAGACCTGTACTACAAAAGAAAATGCTAAGGACAGTTTTCAAATGGAGGAATACCCGACAGAAACTCTGAATGAAACAATGAATTGAAGAGCTGCGAAAATGGTAAAAACGGTAAATATAAAAGACATTGTTTTCTTATTTTTAATCATTTGAGAGGAAAATAATATTCTAAAGCAAAATAGTAACTATGTACTATGAGATTAATTACATATAGAAGTAAAGTGCATGGCAACAAAAAACAAGAGAAGGGAGGAAAAAATTGGATTTCATCTTAAGTTTATTACAATATATTTGAACTGACATTTTATTTGAAGTCAGACTATGACATATTAAAGAAGTATATTGTAACCTATAGGGAAACTATAGAAAATTAGAAAAGATGTATAAATATAATAAGCTAATAATGCAGATGGAAGAAAAATTTTAAAACTAATTTTTTCCAGACAAGGGAAAAAAAGAAGAAAAAAGGAACAAAGAAAACAGCACAAATAGAAAACAGCTGGAAAAATACTAGAGGTAAATCCAAGCATATTAATAATTAGCTTAAAAGAAATGACCTAGAGAGAGATCCAAGATGGCCGATTAACAACAGCTCAGGATTGTAGCTCCCAGTGAAAGCGCAGAGAGCGAGTGGACGCCGCACTTTCAGACGAATTTTTGTTGCCCACAGACTAGGAGATTCGCGGCGGAGGAGCCACAC
>CAUYLG010046259.1:0-10307 GCA_963573385.1 Cacajao melanocephalus
TTCACTTATATTCCTCTCTAAATTATCTATTCTTGTGAGCATTTCGTCAAACCTTTTTTCAAGGTTCTTAGTTTCTTTGCATTGGGCTAAAACATGTTCTTTTAGCTCAGAAAAGTTTCTTATTATCCACCTTCTGAAGCCGAATATTGTTAATGGATCACACTCGTTCTCCATCAGGCCTTGTTCCCTTGTTGATGAGGAACTATGATCCCCTGTAGAAGGAGAGGCATTCTGATTTTGAGTATTCTCAGCCTTTTTACACTGGTTTCTTCCCATCATTGTGAGTTTATCCACCTGTTGTTTGTAATCGCCAACTTTCAAATTAGGTCTCTGAGTGGACGTCCAACTTGTTGATTCCCAGCGCCGAAATCTGAGCAACCCACTGCAACGACTAAAACAGCGGCATTAAGATTCGTGGTGCTTTTCTGCCCGGGAATCTCCGGTCTGGCTTCCCTCTTGAATCCCTTTTTCAATCAGGTAAATAGGCGAGTCTGCCTTCCCAGAGCTCCAAATGTCGACCAAAAGGGGAGCCAGTCCCGTTTACTCTGCACTGAGAACCGCCAAGCCGAGATGCCGGCAAAACCACCACGCCGGCTACAAGAGTCGCGCTGGCTACCCGTGGGGCTCCTCTCCTGGGAATCTCTAGTCCGTGGGCAACAAAAATTCATCTGTAAGTGTGGCGTCCTCTCGTTCTGGGTGCTTTCTCTGGGAGCTACAATACTGAGCTGCTAGTAGTCAGCCATCTTGGATCTCTCCCTTCTTTGTTATTAACCTGTAGAAATTTTAATGATAAAAATTCTAGAAAAGAAACTAAAATTCAATGAAAATTTTCTCAATACTTTTTTATCTAAAAAAATATACATTTATTTTTTGTCTCAAAAAAATATATGTATATTTTTTGAGGCTGAGTGCAGTAGTGTGATCTTGGCTCCCTGCAACTTCCGCTTTCTGGGTTCAAGCGATTCCTGTGCCTCATCCTCCTGAGTAGCTGGGATTACAGGCACCCACCACCATGTCCAGCTAATTTTTGTATTTTTAGTAGAGATGGGGTTTCACCATGATGGCCCGCTGCTCCAGAACTCCTGACCTCAAGTGACCTGCCTGCCTCGCCTCCCAAGTGCTGGGATTATAGGTGTGAGCCACTGCACATGGCCCAGGATGCCTTTCTATATGAGTTGCATTATTTCACATCATCATAAGCCATATACGAGTACCTTGGCTTTACCTCACCCTGGGGAGAAATTTTGTATTAGCATTTAAGCATATTTTAAAATGTAATGTATGAAAAGGTTATCTCTTGTTTCACTGACATTTCTTCTATTATTACTCTAGATGATTCTGGATGTTCTGTTGGTTTAGGGTAATTCTCATGTTGTTTCAGAAATGCGTATTCTGTCTTTTCAAATAAATCATAAATTTATACAGACATTTGTTTAAAGTTGCATGGTGCCTAATATTGTGTTGGGCATACAGTGAACACTGAATATGTTTTCTTACTTGTAAGGAGGTTCTCATCCATTACAGGTTGCAGTAAAACCAGGGGATAACAAGCAACCACTGCCTTCGTCAATGATGTGATAAAAGCAAAACCCAAGTAGCTCAATGTACCCAACTTAAAAATCTAAAAAGTTTTGTTTTCGTTCATTTATAAATATTTAGTAATTTCTGCTGTGATTTCTCCTTTAACTTGTGAAAGGATATTTTTAATTTGCCAAATATATGCTTGTGTTTGGCTGTCTTCTCGCTGTTGACTTCTAATTTTGTTGTATTATGGTCAGAAAAATGTGGTCTGGACAATGTCAATCATATAGTGAATGTTGTTCTCCCTCTGTCTTCACTCTGCTGATTTCTCCATTTTGTAAATGCTGATACAAAATCACATGGTTTCAAACTAACTGCAAGGGAGGCTGGGAAGTGTTGTCTTTCTGCACATCCAGGAAGAGGAATGGCGTAAACACAGCATTGTCTCTGGCACACTATGCATGTGCTAAAGAGTTCTTGCTTTATAGGAGTCCTTCTGTGTACCTTTCTCAGTTTTTGCTTAGATAGCTTCAGGCAGTGTTGTTTGGTGCATTCAGCTTGATGATTATTATGTATGTCTGCTTGGCAAAATAGACCAGATTCCCATCAGTATGAATGAAAGTATTTTACAGATAGGTTAGGGAATGTTAATACTTGATGGCCTAATATGTGGTCATTTTTTTTTCAAATGTGCTATGTGTGCTTAAAAGGAATGTGGATTATTTGTTTTTTTTTAGGAGAGTTTTTATTTTTTAATAGATATCGTTCTCAGTGTAATTGAAATCTAGCTTCAATTAACAGTATGCTGGATCTCTCAAATCTTAGGATGTTAGTCAGTGTAACACTAGACAATGCTGCTGAGACAAATAAACCCTGAAGTCTCAGTGGGTTGGCACCCATATCATAGTCTGGTGGAGGGCAGGGATTCTCCTTGGGGGCCCTTGTCCAACAGTGATTTGAAGATCCTGGAGGTTTCTATCTTCTTCTTCTTTTTTTTTTTTTTTTTTTTTTTGGTGGAGTCTTGCTCTGTCACCAGACTGGAGTGCAGTGGCACAATCTCACTCACTGCAACCTCCGCCTCCCAGGTTAAAGCGTTTCTCCTGCATCAGCCTCCTGAGTAGCTGGGAGTACAGTCACGTGCGACCACGCCCAGCTAATTTTTTTATTTTTAGTAGAGATGAGGTTTCACCATGTTGGCCAGGATGGTCTTGATCTCTTGACCTCATGATCCTCCTGCCTTGGCCTCCCAAAGTGCTGAGATTACAGGTGTGAAACACCACATTGGCCAGTTTCCATCTTTTAATTCTGCCATCTCAGACTTTTTCACTTGTCGCCATATGGATGGGAAGAGAGGGAACATAGCTCACACTTGCCTTTGATAACCTTGGCCCAGAAGTGATTTCTTATATTCCTGTTGGTTGAAAAGCAGTCACATGGTTCCAAATGAACTACAAGAGAGGCTGGGAAATGTTGTCTTTCTGCATGTCCAGGAAGAGGAATGGTGTAAACATAGCATGGTCTTTGGCCCACCAAGCATGTGCTAAAGAGTTCTTACTCTTATAGAGTAAGAAAGGTCCCTCTGTGTACCTTTCTTACTTTTTGCTTAAATAGTTTCAGGCAGTGTTGTTCGGTACATTCAGCTTGATGATTATTATGTCCTCTTGGCAAAGTAGACAAGATTCCCTTCAGTATGAATGATAGGTTAGGGAATGTTAATACTTTCAAGGGTCCTTCTATTCCTCTACTTTACAGATAAGAACAATTGAGTCCTAGAGAGAGGACGTCATGGATCTCACTCATGAGTGGCAGAAGAGAAGCCAGCATTGCAGTTACTTTGCCTTTCCCCATCATGTTGTTCTCCCTCTATCTTCACTCTGCTGATTTCTTCACTTGCTCCGTAAGACCTCCCAATGCCAAGTATATAAAGATAGTGATTAATTTGAGCTTCTCCAGAAAGTCCTTTCCTGGTTGGCACTGGGAACAAGAAATCTCAGAGTATAAAACAGAATCAAGTAGTAGCACTTTTGTGAATGGCTCCCAAATTAATTCCTTTACTTTTTTTTTTTTTCATGAAGCACAGTTGCACAAAACACGCTTAACCTGAGATGAAGCACATATTAGAGAAAGGTTCTCTCTGTAGCATTATCTGTTACTCTAATGAGTATGAAAAAGGGGAGAGGGGACATGCTCTCTCTAGCTATTATTACCTCCACTATAAAGTTGACATACACAAGCTCATTATTGCATTATGTTTTATTCAACAAAATAACTTTAATGTTGTAGCTTAAATTGAATTCGCTAAAACATCTTTATCTCCAGCATAATGTGCCTCAAGTGTCTTCTTGGTGCCTGCATTTTCTGCAGAATTATAGTGCTGAAGCTATGGAAATGGTGAAATGATATGCAGTCTGCAAAACAATGTGGCTATAACGTGGTAATTGGCCTTCCACATAATTAAAGGAACATTTCCTCATCAGAGCTGTTCTATCAGAGACCCAAAGGCTATCGTTGTACAAATCACCCACTTAGGAAAACCTTTATTCCCAGTAGCCTATAAAAATCTGGTTATGCAAACAGATTTGCTTATTCAGTAACATTAATGGCTCCCCATAGTTAAAAAGTCATCAAGGTGATTGACCTATAATCTGTTTATTCTGCGACCAAGTGTCATTTTTATTTTGACAGCTGGGAGCGTTTTGACTCTTTCACAGCTGGCATGAAGACACAGGGAGGGAAATCTCAAAAACCAACTACCTGTGTATTCCCAGCCTATTAATCAATAGAAAAACACTTCAACTGGATTAGCATCTTGTACCTGGCAGAAAGGCTCTTAAAGACATTGGAATTGGATTTTTACTCTTGATATGACACCTCCTTCAGATCAGATTCTTGTTTGATAGACTCTTGCCGAGAAATGACTCCAGGGTCTGTGCAGTAGCTAAACTCTTGTTTTTCTTTTCTTTTTCCTTGCTGTTATTGCTGTTTTAAAAGCAGCATTAAATGTTTTCATTAAGACCTTCCCAGCAGTTATCTTACTGTGAATATGGCCTTTCGTTCTGGTCCTGAATAGCTCACCAGAGGAAATCTCTAAAAGTGTTCTTTTGGAAGATGTCTGATGGATGGTTGGTTTTAATCACAAATCTCTTCCCTTTATCTGTCCCCTGTGTTCTATTCCCCTTTCTCTCACATTATTCGGGGAGGATTCACCTATTCCCAAAGTCCTTTCCTCTTTATTTCCATTCCAGAGCTCTCTGTCTAACTCCAGGCTGATGAATCCAGCTGCTCACTGGTTATCTCCACTTGGCTGTCTGTCTTGCACTGATCTCGCCTTACCTTCCTCTCCTGATTTCCTTTTCTGCCTGGGCTCGCCAGGTCAGATTCACACCACCATCCACCCAGGTTCCAAAACACCTGGGCATCATCCTGCATTCCTCCCTCTTTCTCAGTCAAGTTAGTCTACCCCTGCCCCACTCCATCTGCATCGTCACAGCCCTGCTCCAGCCTACCATCTTGTCTCACTTTGCGTATTGCAGCCTCCTACCCCGTCTACTCACCTCCCACTCTCCTCCAGCCAGACTGCTCTTTTTATAGCACAAACTGGATCATTACGCCCCTGCCTAAAAACATCTCCTGTCTCCCTTTGTCTTCAGGATAAACATGGCCAAGAGCCTTTAAGATTTGGCTCCAACTTGCCTCTACATTAGTCGTTTTTACAATTACATGAATGTCTCTCAGCTCCTCACCCTCTCATGTCTCGATTTTTGCACCTGCTCTTCCCTCTGCTGGGAAAGATCTTCCATACCCCTCCCGCTGCCCTGGCTAATTCGTACCATTTTCTAGTCTTCAACTTAGGAGTTGTCTGATGGGGAGGTATTTCTGACCACCTGATGTAGATTGGATGCCCACCACCCCCCCATTACTTTTTTTTGAGACGGAGTCTTGCTCGGTCACCCAGGCTGGAGTGCAGTGGTGCATTCTTGGCTCACTGCAATCTCCGCCTCCTGGGTTCAAGCACTTCTCCCATCTCAGCCTTCCGAGTACCTGGGATTACAGGTGGCTGCCACCACACGTGGCTAATTTTTTTGTTTGTATATTTATTTATTTATTTATTTTTGAGATGGAGGCTTACTCTGTTGCCGAGGCTGGAGTGCAGTGGCGCGATCTTGGCTCACTGCAGCCTCCACCTCCTGGGTTCAAGTGATTATCCTGCCTCAGCTTCCCGAGCAGCTGGGACTACAGAGCATGTGCCACAATGCCCAGCTCATTTTTGTATTTTTTAATAGAGACGGGGTTTCACCATATTGGCCAGGCTGGTCTTGAACTCCTGACCTCAAGTGACCCACCCGCTTCAGCCTCCCAGAGTGCTGGGATTACAGGCGTGAGCCACCATGCTTAGCCTTTTTGTATTTTTAATAGAGACAGGATTTCACCAAGTTGACCAGTCTGGCTTCAAACTCCTGGCCTCAAATGATCTATCCACCTCCGCCTCCCAAAGTGCTGGGATTACAGGTGTGAGTCACTGCGCCCGGCTGATTGGGTGCTCCATCTGTAAGCTCCCACTGCCCCAGGCATACTGTCACCACAACTCTTACCATTCTGAGTTGAAAATGATTTTTTTTCTTTTATTTCTCTCATCAAATGTGAGGTTCATTGAAAAGAGGACAGTGATTGTTCACTGTTGTATTCCCAGCCCCTAACCTTGGACTCAGTGTCCTGAGTTTTGCTCTAGAGCTGTGCACACAGGTTCAGACATTGTAGCAAGGCCTGTCTAGCATCTCTTTCAAGGTGGCTTGGAGAAAAGTCAGTAGGGGCTTTCCCAAGGATGAAACAGAAGCTTCACCTAAATCAGTTCTTCAACTTCAGACTGCATTGGAATCCTCCGAGAGGCTTGTTTAAAATACAGTCTCCTAGAGCCCAGTCTTCAAGAGTCAGTGAGTTGCTTCATCATCAAAATATATCCAGAATCCAGCCCATCTTCAGCACCAGCCTGGTCTGGGCCACTGTGGGCTCCCACTTGCAGGATCACCCTGCTGGTCTCCTTGCTTCTGCTCTTACCTTCTTATCATCCATTCAGGTAGTCAGGATGATTGTTTTTTAAAAAAATTTTTTGAGGTGAAGTCTTGCTCTGTCATCCAGGCTGGAGTGCAGTGGTACAATCTCAGCTCACTGCAGCCTTGACCTCCTGGGCTCAAGCCATCCTCCCACCTCAGCCTCCTGAGTAGCTGGGACCACAGGCATGCACCAGCACACCTAGCTAATTTTTGTATTTTTTTTTGTAGAGACAGGATTTTGCTATGTTGCCCAGGCTAGTCTCAAACTCCTATGTCCACCCGCCTTAGCTTCGTATATTTTTAGGAAGCTCCTCTTCTAGGGATTTTGATGCAGAGGCCTTGGCACCCATCTCTCTCTCTCTCTCTCTCTCTCTCTCTCTGCCTTGTAGCTGCCCTGGCGACAAGACTCTGCCTTAGGCGTCCCTCTGACTCCTGTTTGCTTTCACACTGAGGCTGATTCAAATTGCACCTTGATCTGAAGCCTTGGGCTTCTGTTACTCTTGCTTGCTTTTGTTGGAAGGGCCATGCAGCTTCTCCCACAAATTGCAGAGGTGCCCACGAATTTTCAAGTCCCCAGCAACCAAACCAGATGACAAACAAGGATGCAGCCCACAGCTGGGGAGACAGATTTCATCTCCACACAGAGACTCCAAGATGCTGAAGTCAAATCCACCCAGAAACTTGTTTTCTCTCTCATTTAAGTTCAATGTCACCTGGGGACTTGCCGGCAGGGCTGGTGACCATTCACAGGGCAAAGATGCTTTGAAATGTCAACCGAGGATGGTGTGGTTGACAGATGGCACGTCAGAGCAAAGATTAACATGGAAAGAAGAACTCACCCTTGGAGGGAATGTGTGAGGCTGGCAGCCACACAGAGGGCTTTTCCTGTAAGCTCTTGCATAGATGCAAACGGCCAGGAGGTTTTGCTTTCTGAGTCTGAGTGGAACTATGTTCCTCCTTGCACATTGGCACTCTGCAGCAAATGTTTATTCCTGTTGCATTGATTAAAAGTGCTTACCGAAGGGGTTTGAGGGGAGCGGTGACAGTGTGAGTTATGGCTCTGCTGGCTGCCAGTGGAGCCAGCCGCTCTGCACAGCTGTGCAAGGGTGTTTTGAAAAGTGGCTCAGCCGGCCAGGAGTGACTGGGTGTAAATGTTGCTGCCACAACATCTTGTAGCCTGTTTGGGGCCATGTTTGCAGAGCCCCTAAACCACTACACTTGTTCAGACTTAAAAATAAGCTTACTGCCAGACACAGTGGCTCATGCTTGTAATCCTAGCACTTTGGGAGGCTGAGGCAGGTGGATCAGGAGGTCAGGAGTTCAAGACCAGCCTGGCCAAGATGGTGAAACCCCGTCTCTACTAAAAATATAAAAAATTAGCCGGGTGTGGTGGCAGGCGCCTGTAATCCCAGCTGCTCGGGAGGCTGAGGCAGGGAATCACTTGAACCCAGAAGGCAGCAGTTGCAGTGAGCTGAGATAGCGCCACTGCACTCCAGCCTGGGCTGCAGAGGGAGACTTTATACACGCCACACACCCAGCTAATTTTTGCATTTTTAGTAGAGATGGGGGTTTCACCATGTTGGCCGGGATGGTCTCGATCTCTTGACCTTGAGATTTGCCTGCCTCGGCCTTCCAAAGTGCTGGGATTACAGGCGAGAGCCACTGTGTCCAACCTAACATAAGCTTACTTTCTTAACTCCTCTGCTGAACTCTGCTTCTTTTCCCGAACGTCTGTATCCAGAAGAGCTTTTAGCAACAAAGTTACCCAATGCCCTTCTGTAGTCTCTCCTTGCAACTGGCTCTCAGCAGGGCGTAGGAGGAAATCCTTGACAGAACCAATTTACATGACTGTTTTGAGGACTCTCACTAGCCCCAGGAGGTGTTTGCATTTTTAAATTGGTTACTAGTTATCTCAAATGAGTTTCTAATTAGTAGAGCTTCAGGCATTATAAGGAAATGTAGTGAAAATATGTAAATATTGTGGGGGAAGACTCTCCTTACCATACCCCCCCAACCAGTGGCATTTACTTTCCCTAGCTTCTTTTCTTTGAGTCCAGTGGTTTTTCTAAACTTGCAATGGGGTTCCCAGGGGTGGTAATTTTTAAGTGGGGTTTGTAAGTTAGGACAGCCTGGTGAAGTGATGCAATATGCTGTGTGCTGAGGCCTATTGTATTCTCTGAAGACAGCTGCAATATCATCTCCCATCCTGTGGGTCCTTCTAGAAGCTTGTCTCATCCCGGTCAGTACAGATCTCCTCCTTCTGAATCTGAGCAGGCTTGAGACTGTTTCCACAAATAGGATGTAGTGGCCGTGGCTCTATGAGGCTTCAGAGGCCAGGTTAGAAGACGCTGTGCAACTTTGTCCTGGTTCTCTTTAAATGCTCATTCTTGGCACATAGCCACCATGCTGTGAGGAAGCCCAAGCAGCCTGAGGCAAGACCCCTGTGGAAAGGAACGAAGGCCTCTGTCACACAGTCTTGGCTAAGCCTTCACCTGACACCAGCATCAACTCTCCAGCCATATGAAAGATTCATCTTGGCTGAATGTGGTGGCTCACACCTGTAATCCCAACACTTTGGGAGGCCAAGGTGGCGCGGATCACTTGAGGTCAGGAGTTCGAGACCAGCCTGGCCAACACAGTGAAACCCTGTCTCTACATAAATACAAACAGCCAGGCATGTTGGCGCCCATCTGTAATCTCAGCTACTTGGTAGGTTGAAGCAGGAGAATCACTTGAACCTGGGAGGCAGAAGTTGCAGTGAATCGAGATTGTGCCACTGCTCTGCAGCCTGGGTGACAGAGCAAGACTCTGTCAAAAAAAAAAAAAAAAAAAAAAAAAAAAAGATTCACCTTGAAAGTTGTTCCTCTAGGTCCTACAGAAGATTCTCCAGTTGTTGCTGGGAAGAACAGAAATGAACCCTTTCTGTTGAACCTCTCCCAAAGTTCAGATTCATTAGTAGAACAAATGATGTATTTTTTAAACCACTAAATTTTGGTTTGTTATGCAACAGTAGATGATCAGAATCTTGACTCTGCATAAATTCCCTGCTCCATGGAGCAACTAAGAGGGCCCTGGCGTCAGTATGCTCAGGTTCAAATCCCTTCTTTACCCTGCATCATCTGGGTGACTTAAGGCAAATTCCTTAAACTCCTTGTTTCTCAGATTTCTACCTATAAAACAGGGATGATAATAATAGTGTCCCTGGGTGCCATGAAGATATCCATTGGATGGGTGATTGCGTCCCATGGATGTGAATTCCTTTACAAATATTTATGGAATGCCAATTACATGCTAGGCTATGACAGGCACTGGGAGTGACAAGAGAACCAAATAGCTCTGTTCCCTCCCTCCTGGTGCTTGCAGTCTAATGGGATAAGGACCTTAAACAAATAGACAAGTCAATATAGCATGACCAACTATGATAGCTGTTCAGACGAAGTGACTTTTTTTTTTTTTGGAGACAGAATTTCATTCTTTTTGCACAGGCTGGAGTGCAATGGTGTGATCTTGGCTCACTGCAACCTCTGTCTCCCTATTTCAAGTGATTCTCCTGCCTCAGCCTCCCGAGTATCTGGGATTATAGAGGTATACCACCATGACCAGCTTTTTTTTTTTTTTTTTTTTTTTTTTTTTTTTTTTTTTTTTAATTGTTGAGGGGGGTTTAAAAAAATTTAACGGGGTGGTTTTTAGTTTGTTCAAAAGGTGTGACCACGGGCCAGGCAGACCAAAGTAGGG
>CAUYLG010046261.1:0-24194 GCA_963573385.1 Cacajao melanocephalus
AAATATATAAGGTGATGAATATTCCAATTACCCAGTTTTGATTATTTGAATGTATCAAATTATCACAAGTGCCTGAAAATAAGGACATCTATTATTTATCAATTTTTAAAAAAAAAAGACCTACTGTTCAGTAAATCAGTAGGGTGACTACAGTAAATAATGATGTGGTGTATATTTTGAAATAGCTAGAAGAGAATAATTTGAACATTCCCAGCATAAAGAAAAGGTAAATGTTTAAGGTAATGCATATACCAATTATCTTGATCATTACATATGATATTAATGTACCAAAACATCATATGTATATCTATTATGTATCAATTCAAACAGAAAAGAAAAAATGTTTAAGTCACCTTCACAAGCATGCTTACAGAAGCTCTAGTCTCCCTACACCCAACAACCACATCAGGTGACTTGACTCCATTTCCCAGTCTTGTACGGCTCTGCAGCGGCAGTGGAACCTAGGAATATAATTCATCACTTCCTAGGAGAAGATTAATCTAGCAGAGGATTGGAATGGGTATTGAGTGAGCCAACGTATAGTATTTGCCACAACTTATTTCCTATATTTTGGTTTTCTCCACCTTGTGAAGGAAGGTATGAGGTAAGTGGCAGAGCCTGCCACACACTATAAAAAAGAAAATGCCAGGTACTCACCTCCTTAGTGACCCTGGCAGCTACAGCATGGACCTAAGACCACTTTGCACTCAACAAATGCATCCACTTAGATCCTGAACTGTAAAGAAGTAATGCAAAGAAGAGGACAATGTGAACGATTTACTCTGGCAATGACAAGAGTTGGAGTATGATAATATTCTTGGGGTAGCAATGGCAACAGTGCTAGTAGCCCCAATCCAGGGTCCATCATTACTGCTATTAATGATGCAAAGTACAGCACCAGGCTCAGCAGCACAGTAGTGGTGTCCTTACAGGTTATGATTTTAGGCATTGTTCCTAGCTCTGTAGCCCCAGAAATTCTGTGGAACTAAATGTTCTTATAACGAATTCATCTTCTGTTTACATCATGTAGAATTGCTTTTAACTAAGAACACTGACTAATACATAAATTGGTACCAGTTGTAGCTGCAGGCAATGGTCCCTTCAAAAATTGAATTAATGAATAAAAAGCAAAACCAATAAAAATTAGCCAGTATTAAGGAATAGGAATCTGAAAGTCCATTGTACACATTATCACCTTCAAGAAGTTCTCAATGAAGGCAAAGCTAATGAAGACGCAGGCAATGCCACAGAAGTGTAGAAACAGCATAGGAATTCAAGAACTGTAAGGCATGGTGGTTGCTTCCAATAGTGCTTCACTGCTTCAAGCAAAAGAATGACAAGTTGAAATCACATATTCTTGGCTAGAGGCATGAAGTGAAATCCCATGTTTCTCTGACTGCTAAAAGAATCTCTTATCACTTTCAGCCGTAGGGCTGAGATAACTGAAAATCAGACTCAAACTTTGATCCTGCAGGTTTCTAAATTACAATGTCAGTTGAATTCACAGCCCACTGAGATCACTTATGTGAAAGTAAAAGTACTGATCTGGATAGAACAAAACTGAGATATAGAATGGAGGGAAATGAATAAATTTGGATGTCATAAGTACCCTGAACCTACCAAATTCCCTGACAGTCCCTTGCCGGCCAAGGCAGTCTTATTTCCCTTGTCTGGTGAGGTGCAGAAGGAATAAATTATCTATGGTAATGGATATGGTTGTCACAAAAATCAAGTTTTTAGGTAGCAGGGATAGCAAAGGTGATGACAGCTTCTGGAGGCCATTGTTAGCAATGTCAACAGTTCAAGCTGTAGTTCTTAGCACCAGTGACAGCAATGTCCCTACTGAGCTAGCTCTGCAGCATGATTGGACTGTTGTTCCCATCTGCACAGTCCCAAGACTAGCAAAGCCCAGTGTCCTTTGAATAAATAATTTTCTTCTCCAATCAGCCAAATCTGGTCTCCACTGCTTGCAACTATGAACTATATGCTTAGAAATTTCAATAACAGCTTTTTCTTTTACCCTTTTCCCTCCCGCAAAATGCAGTCTAAACATAAAATATTTCAACTCTGATTGCTTTGGAACGGTAAGTCCATAACTGATCTAAATCTTTCTTATAATAAGAACTCATGCTCAGAGATGCAGGCTCCCTGCCTGTAAAATTTAATAAGAGATTCATAGCTGTTTGCTACTTACAGAGAAAATTTATTCCCATCTACCTTTATCCATCTTTGTCTATTTTATATGCAATATTATTATTCATGGTTTTCCAGTGAATTATCAAAGAAAAGGCAAACAAAAACTGCTCCCTAGTAGCAGCAGTCATCTAATTTATCAAATCATAACCTACAAATTCTTACATGAGCAATTGCCTGGTCAGTCTTACACCATGACAAACTAAATGCCTGATAAACAGTCACAATCCCTTATAAAATTTACGATAAAGACGTTCAAAAACTCTAGCAAAGGGCATTATTGTTGTGATGGCAAAAACCATAGATCAAGCGTAGCCCATACCTTTGGTGATAATTCCATTCAAGCCCTTAAAAATCTGGCTATTAGTACATATATTTGCTTTTTTTGTGAGCAATAAAGAGAGGTTGTTTTTCTTCAGGAGATGTGTAATAGCTCACTAGTCTCATGGTTACTCCATGGCATAAGCTTATGCATCTTTTCAGAGTTACTCCACCCCATCTCCTGGGCCTTGGATGCTTGTTAGAAGCTCACCAGCCCATCTCTTCATCTCCTGACACCACTGCCTACATCATCCAGGCAAGCTTCGCCATGGCCTTCCTTGGGGGTATCCTACAGTAGCCACAGTGGCTCCCCCGACTACCTCTAGATCCAAATGAAGCCCAGGCCACAGGGTATGGAATCTGACTTCCCCAAAGGCTGCCCGGGGGGCAGATAATACAACCCGAGAAGCACAGGATGAATTCTGGCCCAAGGAGTGAACTGTGACCAATGTAGGAGAGAAGATGGGAAGAAGCTAAAAAGAAAACCATCTTCCTTTCTTCCCTACCTCCAAAGAGGCCTATGATTCCACAAGGGCATCTGGAAGAAGCCCCCCATGTGTTTTTGCATGAAGCAGAGACCAGTTTGATAATACTATCTTGCATTTACCTTCTGTTTTTCCCTGCCTCCTTTCCCTCATTCTTGGATTGTCTTTCCCAAAGTAGAATTAGCAGGTCAGCTTTACCATGTGTTCTTTTTCCTAGGGAAACCAGGCTGAGACAATTACTTTTAGAATTATAAATGATAAAGAAGAAAAATTAAATAGACTTGTATATCAAGAGTTCGTGGCTAAAGAGAATAATGTTCGTGAAAATGACTTGCTAACATATATCAATGTGATTACAGAAATTATTATTGTTATTATTACCTATACAGTCTGTCTTCCTTGAAGGGCAATATTCCAGGTATTATAGAAACAGTTTCCAACATTTTTTAAACATTTTCTTAAACCTTGTCTAAATTACAGTCTTCCAGTAACCTTGATGCAATATGAGAGGAGTCACCAAGTCATGCAGATTCTGTCTCTCAAATATACCTTTATACCTTTCCTCTCTACTAACACAGCTTTACTCCAGGTACTCATCACTTCCCACCAAAATGAATCCAAGAGCACCATGCCCAATCGCAATTGCCCCCTCCTCCAGTCTCACCTGCACGTACTCCATTCTACATCCTGCATCCAAGTCATCTTCACCTGGCTGTCTATTAATGCTCCTTCAGCACCTGCCTCAGAAAGCATTTCCTACCTCCCAGCTTTCTACAAATCTCCTCATTGTGCTCTCTAAACACTCTTCTTGCACCTCTTGCCACATTATTGTCGGTATACTTGCCTCTCTGTCCCTCCCCTGCCAAATCCCCTCCCCCAACACAGACAGTAAGATTCATGAGGGAAAGAGCTATTATTTCATCCCTCCTCCTCTGGCATAGTCCATGGAAAATACTGGGTGCTCAATGAAATATCCAAAGTGAAATTAAAATGGCTAGAACATTTCCAGAATTAGAAAAATGATAAAAACTCATATTGTCAGATACCAATCAATATTTTTTAAAAATCAACTTCTAGATATAATAAAACTTCAAAACAGCAGGGAAAAAAAAGAAAATATTAAAAACAAGCAGAAATATAAAACACATTTAGAAGGAAACAACAATTAACAGAGAATAGACGACATAATAAAAAGAAGAGAAGGAAAATTACTATCAATCTAGTATTCCATATCCAGGTAAAATATTATTCTAGAGTGAGAAAGAAAGGAAGATATTTTCCAATAAACAAAACTAGAGAGCTTAATAATCATGGACGCTTGTTGAAAAACAACTAAAAATAAGTAATTCCTAATGTGAAAAACATACACATACACATACTCTCAGAGAAAGACACACACACACAGTGTGTACTGAAGACAGAGAGGATTCACAAAGCTCAAGGCTGACTCTGAACAAATACTGGATACAAACCACTGCCAAACTGATCAAAAAATATATATAAGTAAAATAAAATACGCTCAAATGACAATATTAGGAATAAAAATAGATACACTCTATTTTTGTAATTCCTTCTATTCTTTCATTCAGTAAATATTTATGAAGCCTCTACAACATGCCATACTGTTCTAAGTGCTGGAGATACTGCCTGGAAAAAGTAAAAACAAAAGAGCTTAAATTTAGTAAGAAGGACAAACAATAAACAAAACGTTTTTAATGGTAATAAATGTTAGGGAGAAAAATAAAATAGGAAAGTTGGAGGTGGGAGATTCAAACTGAAATTTTACATTTGATTTTAAATCTTCAATATTAACCAAAGAAATTATAGCAACTTTATGTCAATAAAGTTTAAGACGCATGTGAGGTCATCTTCTTCAAAAATACAACTTTTACAACTAGCCTAAAAAGAGGAAACAACTGACTAAACCCAAAATAATTAAATCCAATAAATTGACAGAAAAAAATCTAAACACTAAAAATACACAGGCACAAAATCAAAAAGTACGCAAGGAAATATATTTAACATGCCAATCAATATTATAAATAGTGCTCATTTATACACATGAGTAGTGAATGTGTATAAGAATAATACACAGCAACCTTAGGACAGAGTTTAACTCTAAAAGAAGGCATAGAAAAGATGAGTGAGACATTATGTTTTTATTGGGTGATGCATTCACAAATAACTATTTACTTTCAAATATATTTCCTTGTGCATCTGAATACATAGGTGAGTTTTAACACAAAGTTAAAGAAAAGATAATCCTTATCTTACATAAACTATTGCGGAGAATACAAAAAAAGAAAAAAATGCCCAACTCATTTTTGAAAAGTAGACTACCTATACTAAAATCAGAAATATGAAAAAACAGAGAGAAAAGTTTTAGGCAATCATAATTATAATAATAGATACAAAATTTGCAAATAAAACCACTGAATCATATATTAAAAATAAATATAAAATGATTCAGGCTAGGCGCAGTGGCTCATGCCTGTAATCGCAACACTATGGAATGCCAAGGCTGGTGGATTACCTGAGGTAAGGAGTTCAAGACCAGCCTGGCCAACATTGTAAAGCCCAGTCTCTATTAAAAATACAAAAATTAGCCGGGCTTGGTGTCACATGCCTGTAATCCCAGCTACTTGGGAGGCTGAGGCAGGAGAATTGCTTGAACCCAGGAGGCAGAGGTTGCAGTGAGCCAAGATCATGCCACTGCACTCGTCTGGGCGACAGTGCAAGTCTCCAACCGAAAAAATATGTCTCTGTGTGTGTGTGTGTGTGTGTGTGTGTGTGTGTGTGTGTGTGTGTGTATGTGTGATTCATTGAGATTTATTCCAGGAATCCAAGATAATTTAATGTACAAAATTTATCATTGTAATTCACCATTTTAACAGACCAAAGGAAAAACAATAATTTTATTATTTTGTGATTTAAAAAAAAAAAAAAACCTCTAAGTAAGCTAATTCTAAGAGCAAACTTCTTAAACATAATTAAAGGCTCCTGCCAAAAACCTAAACCAAGTATTTTAATATAAGGAAAAACGTTAGTTGCTTCCAAGTAATGTCAGGAACAAGAAAAATACTCACCAATACCATTTCTATTCAACCTTGTTCTAGAGGGCTTCGCTAAGACAACAAATCAAGAAAAAGAAAAGTATAAGCCTTGAAAAGGAAGAAATAAACTGTTAAAAGATGTAATATATATGACTATCTGCATACAAAGCATATGAACATTGTCAAGTTATTCAAACTAATAAAAACCTTCTCAGCAATAGGTCCACACAAAAGCCTCCACACAGATGTTTATAGAAGCTTTATTCCTAATCGCCAAAACTTGGAAACAACTAAAATGTCTCTCAGCAAGTTAACAAATAAATAAACTTTAGTACGTACAGACAATGAAATATTATTCCACACTAGAAAATAGTTGAGCTATCAAGCCATGAAAAGACACAGAGGAAACTTAAATGCATCTTACTAAGTGGATTCCAACTATGATAGTCTGAAAAAGGCAAAACTATAAGGACAGTAAAAAGATGAGTGGTTGCCAGAATTTAGAGGGAAGGGAAGGGTGAATAGGTTCAGCACAAAGGGTTTTTAGGTCAGTGATACTACCTTGTATGATACTATGATGGTAGATACACATCATTATACACTTGTCCAAACCCATAGAATGTACAACACCAAGAGTGAACCCTAATGTAAACTGTGGATGACGATGTATCAATGTAGGCTCATCAATTATAACAAATGTACCACTCTGGTACATTGATAATGGAGGAGGCTATGAATGTGGACAGGGGACATATGGAGGGATACAGGGATCTCTGTAACTTTTGCTCAAATTTACTCTCAATTTAAAATTATTCTTTAAAAAAGTATGTATTTTTAAAAGGTTCAACAAGGCTACTAGCTAAAAGAACAAAGTGCAGCCAGGCACAGTGATTCATGCCTGCAATTCCACACTTTGGGAGGCCAAAGCAGGCACATTGCTTGAGCCCAGAAGTTCGAGACCAGCCTTGGCAGCATGGCGAGATCCCATCTCCACAAAAAAATACAAAAATTAGCTGGGTGTGGTGGTGCATGTCTGTAGTTTCAGCTACTTGGGAGGCTGAGATGGGAGGATCACCTGATCCTGGGTGGTTGAGGCTGCAGTGAGACATGAGGATGCCACTGTACTCCAGCCTGGGCAATAGAGTGAGATCCAGTCTCAGAAAAAAATTAATGTGCAAAGACAAATCATTTTCTCAAATGCCAGTAATAAATATTTAGAAATAACTTCTAAGACATTTATTATAGAAATGAAAACTAAAAGATAAGGAATAAATGTAAAAAACTCGTGGAAGTGTTTGCGGAGAATATTCTAAAACTTTACTAAGAGAAAGAAAAAAAAGTCCTAATAAAAGTATTGATGTACTGCTATATTCTTTGATAGGAATTTCAGAATTTAGAAGTGGCAATTCCCTCAAAATTATAAACTCAATGCAATGTTAATCAAATCCCCAAAGAATTTGACAAATTGAAACTAAAATTATCTTTTTTTTTGAGACAAGGTCTTATTGTGTTGCCTAGGCTGGTCTCAAACTCCTGGCCCAAGTGATCCTTCTGTCTTAACCTCCTAAGTAGCTGGGATTACAGGTACATTTACAGATGCATGCCACTGTGCCTGGCTTAAAATTCACTTTCAAATATACAATCAAGAATTTCCAGGATAATTTTGAAAAATAAAAAGGAAGTGGGGGTAGAAATTTACCTGGCCAGCAATCCAGACTTGCCTTACAATTCATCAAAACTATACAACCATAGTGATTATAAAAGTGGATCATTAGTATTGGGATGAACAAATAAATCAATGACTAGGTTGTAGAGCCTAGAAAGAGATCCACCCATACATGATGGCTTCTGGTAGAAATAGTATTACATTCTTTCCTAAATCAGTAAGGAAAGAATGAACTATTCTATAAGCACTGGTGGGGCAATTTGCAATGAAATGCAAATGTCTAACAGAAGAAATATGGAAAAATATAATCATGCAACTGAGATAAGAAAAGACAGAAAGAATAAACCATAAGGAAAAAGACTGACAAATTGGGAGTATATTAAAATGAAAAAACACTTTGTGATAAAGGATCTAATAAACAAACTTTTAAAAGGTAAGCTTTAGCCTTGGAGAAGATAGTTGTAATACCTAAAACTAACAAAGAAATAATATATTATTTATTTTATTATATACATATTTACATAAAATTTTATGAATCAAAAAAAACAAGTAGAAAATAGAATACAGGTATGAATGTGCAATTCACAAAAGATGAAACTCAACTAGATAATAAATATAAAATAATGTTCAACTTCATTAGTAGTTTGAAAAATGACACTCAAAAAAACAATGTGCTATTCTTTAAGATCTATTACACTGGTAAATATATAAAAGACTAACAACCCTTTAAGAATAGGAATAAATCAGAAATCTCAAAGTTGCTTATAGAATAGAATGCAGGGCTCTACAGATTTCAAAGGTGATGATGTTCCTTGTCCAGAAATTCAAAATCTAGGCCATCATCCTAAAGAAACTTTCATGTGCACAAAGAAACATGAAATAGTATAAAGAAATAAACACCAGTTGTTAGGAGAATGAATAAATGAACTACGGGTTAGTCATTCAATAGAATCCCATATAGTGTTCTATATAGTAGAAAAATTTTAATGTACTAGAACTGTATTTAACAAGACAGATAAACCTCCAAAATAGGCTACTGAATAACTAAAACAAGATAAAGAAATGTGATCATCATGGTGAATGGGAGGCAGAACTAGATAGCAGCTCTGACTTGGATGAATAGAGCAGAGTACGGAGGCTCACATTGTGAAATACCTTGCTCTATTTCCTCAATTTCCCTTTTTCCTGTGGGGGTTAAATACCTGGGAGAATCTAGGGCTGTATTGCCCTTTAGGATAGAAAACAGATTTTCAATTTATCAGTAGTTATGCCCAGCAATTTTTGATAATCATTTAAGGTATGTAGGCAGCTGGTATTTAATTTAAACTTCTGGGGTCTTACTTACTGGGAAGTTAGTATGTATCCAAGATATTTCCAAGGTAAGGACATTTGTACCTTTTCAAGTCCTATGATTAAACCTCTTAACTGTGTATTCCTTTTGACAGAGGCATATAAACTCAAAAGTGCTGGCTCCGTTGGGGCTGCTAATAAAATATCATCCATAAAATGAATAATCTTGCAATTAGGAAATTCTTTTCTAATGGGGAGCAAAGTCTGATTTACATGATACTGACACATGGTAGGACTGTTCAGCATTCCTTGAGGAAGTACTTTCCAATGAAATCAGAAAGCTGGCTTTTCATTATTGATAGCTGGTATTGTAAACGCAAATTTTTCTCTGTCCTGTTCTGCAAGGGGAATAGTATAAAAGCAGTCTATTAAGTTAATAATGACTATAGGCCAATCTCTAGGAATTTCCACAGGGGAAGGGAGCCCCAGTTGAAAAGGCCCCATAGGTTGCAGATTAGCATTAATAGCCCATTTGCCAGACCTTTTGGGAATGATGAAAATGGGCAAATTCCAAGGGCTGTTAGATGGTTCTATATGGCCAGCTTTTAATTGCCACTCAACTAATTCATGGGCTCATTTTAATTTCTCTCCCTTTAAAGGCTACTGTTCTACCCAAACAGGATTTTGAGAGAGCCATGTCAGGGGCAGGGGAGGAATAACAGTGACCATTATTAGAAAGAGGTTTGCTGTTCATATAATTCATCAAACTCTGTCCTAGAGGAGGTATTTATTGGCATCTAAAGTTGTTTTAGCTAGCACTGACCAGTCCTATGGGGTTATATGGAAGTTGTCTGCTATGGCTTCAATTAATCCTTTCAATAAATGGGCTAGTGGCTCCATTTTCTCTAATACTTTTTCTTATTTCCTTATGAGCATCAAAAGAAATGGGTTCACACACCTGATTGCCTTGTCGATCTTGCATTATTGGGCAAGCCAAGAGCTCCCCTTCTAATGCCACTTGCCTAAGACAGGATCCCATAGCTGTGTCTCTCTTTTTCTTTTTTGAATTTATTGGGAAAGGGGGCTCAGGCAAAACCTTCATTTCCTCTTTGGTATTTTGACCTGGTAATGGCAGGGCTGAGGGAGAAGGAGGAGGTGGTAAGGCAGATGATGGTTCCTCCTCCTTTCCCTTTTTAGGCTGTTCTGTGTAGAGCAGGGCCAAAGTAGCCCTAACTAAGGTCCATAATGTTAAAGATGTTACTGGGACCCATTGCCCTTGTGCATGATATTAAGATTTCTCCCCGCTTGTTCCTAGAGCTCCACGTCTAGCATACCTTCTTTTGAGAACCCTGGGTTATGGGAAAAAATAGTTTACATTAGGTCCTTTAATTGAGCCTGTGAAACAGACGCTCCGCTAGCTTTAAGCAGCTGTTTCAATACTTCTATATACTGTTTTTATTGTGCTAATAACTGTTGTCCCATGATGAAACCCTAACTTGAACAATTCCTTCGAACTTGGAAATCTTGAGCAGGCACCAATGACTTACTGATTTATTGACGGCACAGTCTCTTCACCTTCGTTTTTGAGGGTTCTGTTGCGATCTGTTGCTGCATTCCTCATGTGGGGGCACCAGCTACCCAGTCTGTCCCACAGACTCTGGCCGAGCAACAGATGAAAGCAGTTTGAAGACACAGGTATTTTACCTGTGAGCGTGGCTAGGGGACTACACTGCTTAGCACCGCTGATGAGAAAGTGCGGCCCCAATAAGCCAGAGACACTTGTATTTATTTTAGTACTTAACGACAAAGGCCTGGAGCAAACACTATTTGTGGGTAATTAGCATTGTCAGCCCCCCTGCAGTAGAGGGCAGTCCTGCCCACAAATGATCAAAGGTTGGTTTTTGGAGAAATAGGTAAACAAACTTGTCTCGATAAATTCCTCTGCACTCCCCTGTTATCTACCATTTGCCATTTGCCATTTGCCATTTGCTTCAGGGTAAGAACAGCCATCTTCAGTTCATTTTTCCCCAAAGCTTTACAAAACCTCCTGGCCTTCCAAGAAGGTTTGTGTCTTTCCTGTAATTTTTCCCACCACCCTGACTGATCTCCTACAATCATTCTCAGCAAACTAACACAGGAACAGAAAACCAAACACTGCATGTTCTCACTCATAAGTGGAAGTTGAACAATGAGAACAGGGAGGGGAACATCACACACTGGGGTCTGTCAGGGTGTGGAGGGAAAGGAGAGGGACACCATTAGGAGAAATACCAAGGTAGATGACAGGTTGATGGGTGCAGCAAACCAACTTGGCACATGTATACCTATGTTACAAACCTGCATGATCTGCACATGTATCCCGGAATTTAAAGTATAATTAAAAAAAAGAAAAAGAAAAAGAAATGAAACAATGGATTTAGGGGGAAGAATAGGAGCAGGTTGAAGGATAAAAGACTACAAAGATGGCACAGTGTATATTGTTTGGGTGATGGGTGCACCAAAATCTCACAATTCACCACTAAAGAACTTACTCACATAATCAAATACCACCTGTATCCCAATAACTTATGGTAAAAAATCATAAAATCAAATATATATATATGGTTGAAAGACCTGACTAGAGATTTCTCTAAAGAAAATATACAAATAACCAATGGGCACATCAAAGAATGCTCACATCACTAACCACTAGAGAAACGTAATTCAAAACTACAGTGAGATACCACCTCACACCTACTAGGATGGTGACTATCACCAAAAAAACAGAAAATAACAAATGTTGGCAAGAATATAGAGAAGTTGGAACACTTGCCCACTGTTGTCAGAAATGTAAAATAGTACAGCCTCTGTGGGGAAAAAAAAAAAAAAATTTTAAGTTCCTTAAAAAAAAATTAAAAATAGAATTACCACATGATTCAGTATTTCTGCTTCTGGGTACATATCCAGTAGAATTGTACACAGGGTCTTAAAGAGATATTTGTACATACATGTTTATAGCAGCATTATTTGCAGTAGCTAAATGTAGATTCAATCCAAATGTTTATTGACAGGTAAACAGATAAGCAGAATGTGGTATATATATATAAAATGAAATACTATTTAGCTTTGAGAAAGAAGGAAATCCTAACATTATGCCGTAGCATAGATGAATCATGAGAATACTATGCTAAGTGAAATAAGCTAGTCACAAAAAGAAAAATATTGTATTATTTCACTTATATGAGGTACTTAGAGGAGTCAGTATCATAGAGACAGAAAGTACAATGTTGATTGCCAGGCATTGGGGGAGGAAAGAACAGGAGTTACTCTTTAGTGGGTATAGTCTCAGATTCACAAGATGAAAAGTTATGGAGATAGATGGTGGTGATGGTTGCACAACATTCTGAATCTACTTAAGATAACTGACCTATACACTTAAAAATGGCTCAGATGGTAAATTTTATACTACATGTATTTTTACCAAAATAAAGAAAAGAAAAAATTAAATAAAAATTGAGTACTACTAAGAAAAAAGAAATATATGTACAATGGAGTGCTATCTATTTAAAGTTTGAAAACATAACAATCAATACTATAAATAATGCTCATTTACACACACACATGTAATGAATGTGTAGAAGAGTAATACACGGCAACTTTAAGATAGGGTTTAAATCTAAGAGGAGGAGTAGAAAA
The DNA here is from genome assembly GCA_963573385.1 of Cacajao melanocephalus. Lineage (NCBI taxonomy): Eukaryota > Metazoa > Chordata > Mammalia > Primates > Pitheciidae > Cacajao > Cacajao melanocephalus. Next base: position 12,684 of record CAUYLG010046261.1, read on the forward strand.
GATGACCAGTGAGACGTTGTTTTTACCTAGGTGATAGATTCACGAATAGCTATTTATTTTTAAATATATTTCCTTGTGCATTTGAAGATTTTTATAAACAAAATGTTTAATATTATAAAAACATATATTTACTCAAAGTGATGCCATCCTGTCTTGACTACAGTATGCTAATAGAGTTATATATTAGTAGAAGGTCTTATGTCATATGACTTTCCTGTTTCTCATAGACACATTTCATACAAATCCAGGTAGATCAAGTTGGTTAGACAGAGGGAGGTAGGGAGAGAGGGATGGATGGATAGATGATAGATAGGTAGGTAGATAGAGAGAGAGAGAGAGAGAGAGATACACACACAAATAAGAAGAAAGTAAAGTTTCCTACTTCTTGATGCTTGTGTTACCTATGATCCATTCAAGAAAACAAGGCCCACATTAGGAATTTCTAAAGAGGAAATTTAACACAAGGATTATTTATAAGGCTGCTGAAAGGGCTGAAAATCCAAAGAGCAGCAAGAGCAGAAAGTTACTAACACTACTAGGGCAACAGGAAGTGGATGTAACTAAAAAAGTCTAGGAGGCCAGCAAGAAATGGAACCAGTGTTAGCGGCTTGCTGGGAACTGGAACAAGACAGAAAATGCAGCCACAGCTCTAGAGGTGAGGGTGGGAGGATATTCTGCTTCTCTTTTTCTTCTGCCAAATATAACCAGAGGCCAGGTGGCAAATGCGTCTAGGAAATGTAGTTTGCAGGAATTGATCCCATGAAATACAGACTTAAGCAAAAGAAGAACAAGGAGTGGAACTGAGGGCAAACAAGAAAATAACCAGCATATTTGTTAGCAGAAAAAGACTGCTACTTTTGCTGTCTATAGTTGAGAGGTTCATGTGGAATTAGTCTACAAATTAGCATATATACATTTTTTCTTCAAAATACCCATCCATGGTTATTTATTTGCTTAAGTAGAAGTGGTCACATGTATCCCAGAGTCATCATGAAAATAAGGGTTAGGTCCAAATATTCATTTACTTTATCACCAAGTATATATTGAGCACCTACTATTATACAGGCCATGAGCTTACAATCGTAAAACACCAGATTTGGTAATAAAATGTATAGGCTTGTGGCTGACAGACATTAACTTAAAATTACATAAATAAATATAGGGATGATTACTGGTTCCTGTTTTGTGTAAGCTTAAGGGTGAAAGATTTGGAGAGGATGTATTTCATATTCATGCCTCTGAAACATTCAAGTGGAGAGTTGTGTAGATGGCAGAACACTTGGTCTGGAGGCCAGAGGCAATCTCAAAATTGAAGATCCAAACTGACCCAAACATAAAGACAATGGTATAAATGAGTATTATGCCCAAGAAGAATACAGATTGGAGACAATCAGAAGGACTAGTCTTAATGAACACCAATATTTCAAGGTGGGGGCAGATGAAGAAGAGAATGAGCTTGCAAAACTGACTCAAAGAAAATAGCCAGAAAGACAGGAAAGCCTGAATGTACAATCACGAAGAAGTCAAGGAAGAACGTTCAGGAACATGGATGTGGTTAAGCTGTTTCAATGTTATCAGTGAGTAAGATGAGGCTCCACAGGGTTGGCTCCTTCTTGTTATTTGAACATCAGCTCAAACTGTACCTCCTCAAAGAGGTTTCCCAGGCCATACAACCTAGAGTAGTCCACGTTCATTCTCTCTCCTTCTCATCTCCCTCTTTTATTTTCATCATAACACTTATCAGTACCTGAGATTCTTGTTCATGTGAGCTCCATGACACCAGGAATTTTCTCTGTCTTATTCAACACTGCATTCTAGTACATAGAACAGTGCTCAGCACAAAGGAGGAGCTCTGCTAATATTTGAGGAGTAAATAAAGATAAACATTTTCCCACTGGGTTAAATGGCCAAGAGGTCATAGGTGCCCTTATCATTTCAAGAGCATTCTAATGGAGAAGCCTAATTGAAGATGCAAGTTAAGAAAATGGACACAGAGTGTATAGTCAGTTCTTTAAATAGATATCGCTGTGGAAGGGGAATTGCTGGAAGGGTGAGGTAGACAGAGGAAAGCTCTTTAAAGATGAACAGATGAGAATATTTAAATGCTGATGTGAAGAGAACTCAAGATTCAGACACTTCTCTGCTATTATTCTTACCTCATCCATTCTTTAACTCATTCTCCTGGGCTTAAGAAACCAAGCGAAACTAATAAAATGAGTAGCAGTCACTCTTCAGGAAAAGCACATGCTGTGGGAAATAGTTTCAATAACCAACATATTTGTGTGGCAGCACCACTTACGAATGCACTGAAGTGAATAAACAAGCTGCACTTTTTGACATTAGCTCTTAATGGTATAGCAGTTTTCTAAAGTCAATCTTTTCTGACTCCCAAAGAACAATTTTATGTTGAAAAGGCTCTCTGTTCAAGGAAGAGTCTGTTAATATTAAACCTCAAGGCTAAGGAGACTAGAATGGCTAACTCCGATGAATGAAAAATAGAAATAAAAGTTGCTTCCTGGTGAAAAGTGTCATCTTCAGGTAGCAGAAGTAAAAGCAGCTCAATGTGAAAGCCTTTGAATGTGATTTTCAAATCTTCTATTAACTCTAGACAAAGTACTAACTTTTAAAGTGGTCAGTTTTTGCCCCTTTATTCTTCCAAAGGAAACTCTACCTATGAAGATAAAGTTTCTTAAGACAAAAATTTTATAGTGTAACACGGTCATTTTTGGTGAGCTCTATAAGTGCCCATCCCAGAGATGATAGTAGAAATAGGTGATATCACAATAAAAGCACTTTATTCCTATAATTTAAATCCGTGATTCTGTTTATAAAAGTAATACAAGTAAGAAGGCAGATCAAGAATATTACCCTGATTCCTATTTCTACCTAAAATATACCTAGAATTTTTTCAATATTTTATATAGAAAAACATCCACATGTACAGAGAATAAGAACAGGTACCATAAGCATATCAGAAATAACAAAGAAGCCCTAGAAAACAGAATGCAGATGGAGGATGAACCCAGATGATCCAGCATTCATCTATCAAAGCTCCATAAGAAATGATCACATGAAATAGAGAAGGAAAAACAATCAAGAAAATAATGGAAGAAAACCTCTCACAGCTCGTCTTAAAACTGAAGGACTATGAAAGATGAGTGAGAAATGACCCATAACTAGAAACATATTCATATAATTCCAAACTACCAAGGATAAAGTAAAACTGTTAAAGGCTTTGAGAAGAAAGGCAGGGAATTACCTACTTAGAAAAAAAAAAAAGAATCAGATTGGTAGGTATCACATCAGATCACAAACTATAGATTCAAGAAGACATTGGGGAAATATTTTCTAAGTTCCAAAGGAAAATTACTTTCAGCCTGAAAAATTTCTACATCCAGTAAAAACATTATTTGAATTAAAGGCAAAGAAACTATATTTTTGGATTTTCAAAGATAAAAAATTTAATCTCTGCAAACCTCTATAATGAATAAATGGGCTGGGCGCAGTGGCTCACACCTGTAATCCCAGCACTTTGGGAGGCCAAGGCAGGCGGATCACTTGAGGTCTAGAGTTTGAGACCAGCCTGGCCAACATGGTGAAACCCCATCTCTACTAAAAATATAAAAATTAGCCAGGCATGGTGGCACACACCTATAATCCCAGCTACTGGGGAGGCTGAGGCACAAGAATTGTTTTAACTTGGGAGGCAGAGGTTGCAGTGAACCGAGACCATGCCACTGCACTCCAGTCCGGAAGACAGAGCAAGACACCATCTCCATAAATAAATAAATAAATAAATAAATAAATAAATAAATAAAAATGAATGCCAGAAAATGAGTCTAGGAAATAGTCAAGAGAAAACAATAATCAACAGTGAAGCCAGTAACACATTAGCTACATATTTTTAACATTAAATAATAATGATGTGGAACTAGTATCTCAGATGACCTCAAAATGGGAAGGAGGGGATGGCAGAAGGAGGTAAGATGAAGTAAAAAGTCCTGAGGTTTCTGCCTTTTTCAGCAAGGACATATTTACTGATTTACCTTAGATGTTCATAGAAAAATGTTTAAATGCTTGCCTTTAAAGATAAAGGTTAACATCTAAAGCCTAAAAAAATAGAATGTATAATTTCCTAAATGTAGGAAGAGAAAACAAAACACAAATAAATTTTACCAAAATATACAAGGGCAGAAAATGGGGAAGAGGAGAGGAAAAAATAAATGAAAGTATATAAAATACACATTGTAAGTTAACATGGCAAGAATAATTCCAGAAATGTCAACGATGATAACAAATGGCAAATTAGTTAAGTTCTGCTACCAAAAATAGAAACTTATATTGCATTACTAAACCCAGCTATAAGCTATCTATCTAGGATGTATCCAAAACAGAATGCTTATAATAAAAATATGGAGATATTAAAATCTTTTTAAAAAGTAAAGTAAATATAATAATAAATCAGACAAGTTAGAACTAAAGGTCAAACTTTATTTTAAAATGAGGATATGTATTTATAATTAGGATATTTTATATGATAAAGCATATAGTCAAGATATATCTTGAAATTCTAAGAAGTCTAAAATAATATTTGACAGAAATGCAAAAATAACTATACAATCACAGTAAGAGACTACAATATTCTTCTTTCAGTTCATGACCAGTCACCTACACAAACATAAGTAGAGATAGATATAAAGATATCGAATAAAACAATTCAGGTTTGACCTACTTGACATGCAGAAAAGGAATATAACATAATCTGCTTACTGAATTGTGCTGACTAGAATTTTAACAATGATCCTAGAGTTCATATAATTCTTATCCAAATTTATTTCTGACATTGAGGGGCTGTTCCAAATCAATCACACATATCGCTATTAGCCAAATATTATTAAAAATTCCACAGTCTGAGGCTTTAGTGGTAGTACCTCTTGAAGATTAATAAACGTATCAGAGAAGAGGAAAGGCTTTACTTGGAAGGAATGATATAAAAACAATGTCAGGTGGTAAAGCCATTCTTTGACATGGAAAATTGGGATACAAATGCATTAAGAGTAGGAAGTATAGCACATATCCTGTATTTATTATTAAGTTTAAGAGGTAGAAGCATAAAATTGTATGACCTTTTAAAGTCAGTGACTCATTGACAACTTTGACATTTGTAAGCACAGCATCTGTTACAAGTCGTTCATTCTTCTTTCCCTTACTACTGCATGCACAAATAACTGTATTATCTTGCTCAGCAAATCTGATTTAGCCAAAAATTGAGAGTTAAAGTGACAGTGATCCAAGTTGCAAAACAACTTCTAAAAAAAAGCCTAACTTGACCCACAAAATCCTTGTAAGAGCAAAATTTCTTTAAAAAAAAAAAAGCCTAACTTGATCCATAAAATCCTTGTAAGAGAGCAAAAAACAAAAAAAATTAAAAATTTAAATAAAAATATAATTAAAATAAAAAATATTTTGAAGTTGCTGGTCTTTCTTGTTTGGCCACAATAATTTATCTTCCAAAATTGTCCTTTACACAATTATAAGGTTGTTTTAAGTCCTACCTAAACATTTCCTGTAAGCAAAGATGATGGTGACTCTAAAAGATGTCACACAGTTATCAAAATGTTCATTGCACCAAATATTGCCCCAACAAACTTACATATCTTCGTGCCAACAGTATTAGTGTTAAGACTATTAGTGTTAAGAACAAAGAAATTTTAGATTTTAAGGAAGACTGTCAAGTATCGACAAGCAATAACATAACCTATAACCCAGAATGTATTTACGTAATGGACATAGCACATGACAGTTACTTTAAAAGATTTTTTAACATTATGCAACAAAATATAAGAAGTTACTATATAGGTTTCCTGGGGCTGCTATAACAAAACACCATAAAATGAGTGGCTTAAACAATAGAAATAGACTCTATCACATTTCTGAAGGCTAGGCCTGCAAGATCAATGTGTCAGCAGGGTTGGTTTCTTCTGGGGACAGTGAGAAAGAATCTGTTCCATGCCTCTCTCCTAGCTACTGGTGGTTTGCTGGCAATGTTTGGTGGCCCTTGGCTTAAAGGCACATCACTCCAATCTCTGCTTTCATGTTCACATGTTTTCCCGTGTGCACTCTCTCCCCAGAAAAATAACCAATAAACCACAGATTTATTAACTCTGAAAATTGTCCTAAGGGCACACAGAAAATGAAAAAAAAAAACACTTTTATTTGGTAAGTTCTCCTAAATCTCAGTAAGAACAATAACAGTCTGCAGCATTTAAAGCACACGCTGATCCCATACACCTTCAGCTTTATGTGATAGATAACCCAGGTGCTCTAATACAGGTGGATATGGAAAAAAAAAAAAAAAAAAAAACAGGGGTTCTCTCTTCCTCCAGTTCCTAATCTCCAACCCTCAACAGCTCCTTCAAGTTCCTAGTCTAGGACTATCATTTCATCCTGCCAGCATCTCTTCTCCCCATCCCCATTCCTGTGTACAGAAGCACAATTCTGGGGGGAATGGCTGAAAAGACTGGGACTCCCTTCCCCCACTTGGCTACCACTCAAATGGCAAGGGCTCTACTCCAAGCATCACAGGCTGGTAATAGTACCACCACTCCTTCCCCTTTCCCACTTCACAAGGACAAGCCAAGGAAATCAGGGGCTGCCACCAGTGCCCACTCACATAGTAAGGATGTCATTTGGGAGAAGGAGGTCAATATGCATACTTCCAGCTTCAGGGGATGAATTTATTTGGTAAAAAAAAAAAAAAAAAAAAAAACAGAGAAATTCATTCCTAAAGGCACTCCTAGAAACAATGAACATTTTGATGATTAACAATTAAGGTGAGGAGGGTAGCTCTGTGATATCAATAGCAATATATGAAATGGCAAAGTAGCCAAAAATACAACACAGAAATAGGAAAAGAGACAGCCAAGAGCCTTTTTGGGCTCATGCTCACCCCTGGAGATCCAGAAGTCTGTTTATATGTATTAGGCTGCACTCACTCAGTAATAATCAGAGTAGGATGTGGGGAACACTTGAAAGAATTTCACAAACAACACACATAGATCCATCAGTACAATACAGCAACCTTACTTGCTCACAGGGCTTAAGTACAACTCTGATCAAACACCTACTGAATAATAAGTTATACTGATGTAGTGGTGACTCCTAGGAAATCAAACTGAAAAAATATAATCACACTCATCCCTGGTGATTTGAAAAACAGTGCCTGCCAAAGGCTGTGCCCTCTCAGAAGAAACCAGAGAGAGAACCCCTAAGCTACTAGTCAATGGCTGAATGCAGGGCCAAATTGTAAACTACCTGCACTGTTATAGTGGCCACACACGTATCTTTGACTAATTAGTGTTTTATGAAGAGATGGAGGCATCCCCTAAAAAGGCAGGCTAAAAGATTAAAAAAAAAAAATCTCAACAGTAACATTAGAGACTTCGTGCTGCAAAGAAAATACACATCATAATTAGTCCAGAGAAGTAGCTAAACAAATAAATGACCAAAGAAACAACCACAATAACTCTCAGAAAGTAAAAGAGAGAGCTAGTGTCCAGAGTTGTCAAAATATAGTATCTTAAATGTCCAATTTTTCAAGAAAAAATTATGAGACATGCAAAGAAAGAGAATAAGTGTGACCAAACCAAAAAAAAAAATTGTAGGCAACAGAAACTGTCTTTGAAGGGCCCAGATACTGGACTTAGCAGGCAAATATTTCAAAAGCAGCTATTATAAATATGTGAAAAGAACTAACGAAAACCATGTTTAAATGATTTTTTTAATATAGGATAACAGTGATTCATCAAAAAGATAATACCAACAGACAGAAATTATTTTTAATGGAAATTCTAGAGTTGAAGAGCACTGAAATAAAAAATTAACTAGAGGGGCCAAAAATTTAAGTTGACAGATAAAATAATCCATAAATTTGAAGACAGATCAATAGAGATTATATGCTCTGAGATATTATGCCAGAAAAAAAAAATGAACAAAGAGTAATGTGGAATACTATGAAGGCCAGCAACAAACACATACTGGAAGAACCAGAAAGAGAAGAGAGAGAGAAATAACAGAAAAAAATTCAAAGAAATAATGGCTAAAAACTTATCAAATTTGATGAAAAACACAAATTTCCACAACCAAGATAGTCAACAAACTCCAAGAAGAATAAACACAAAAATATCCACCCTCAGACATATCATAGCAAAATGTTAAAAGACAAAAACAAAGAGAAACTCTTCAAAATCACAACAGAAAAATGACTCATTACATTCAAGGGAGTCACAGTAAGATTAACAGCTGACTTTGCATCATAAAGAATTAGGACAGAAAGCGGTGGAATGATGCAAAGTACTGAAATTAAAAATAATCTGTCAATCAAGAATCCTATATCCACTAAAACTATTTTTCAAAAATGAAGGTGAAATAAAAGTAGTGTCATACACAACAACTAAGAGAGTTTGTTGCTAGCAGACCTGAATCACAAGAAATACTTTAAAAAGTCCTTCAGACTGATTCGTAGAAGGTATATAATAAATATTATGAAAATAAAATAATGAATTAACTTTTTTATGTGACTACTATATAAAATGATGCTATTTAAATTTCATGAATATGGTGAAATTAGTTATTTAAAGTAATTATTTCATTAACTCTTTCTTGGTAGCAAATTAATATTCTAACTGTAAAAGTTATGTTTAAATAGCAGTCATTTTTGAGACTTACTACCTGATGTCTAACCCACTTTTCTGAATTGAATTGCATCCCCCTAAAATTCATATGTTATAGTCCCAATCCCCATTACCTCAGAATGTAACCATATTTGCAGGTTGCCTTTTTAAAAGTGGTTAAGTTAAAATGAGGCCTTTAAGGTGGGTCCCCTAATCTGAGATGACTTCATAACAGGAAGAGACACCAGGGATGCACACGAAAAAAGGCCATTTGAAGACACCATGAGAAGGCAGCCTCCTACAAGCTAAGGAGACAGGCCTCAAGAAAAACTAAACCTGGCAATACCTTTATCTTGGAATTTTAGCCTCCAAAACTATGAGAAAATTAATTTCTGTTGCTTATGCCACCCAGTCTCTGGTATTTTCTTATGGCAGATCTAGAAAACTAATATATCCACAAATCCAATGTTGAGGATAGCTGTTCAAATTTTTCTAAATTGGGAACTAAAAAATGTGCAGCATACTAAAAATATAGTGTTTCTTATTCAAAGTATTTTACCATTGAATCAGGTCCTTTGATTTGCTAGAAGTTATCCGATGTTATAAATGAACCTCTACAACCTACATATGCAAAGTTCATACTAAATAAACAAAATGAGTAACATTTTAAGCTGACATTTATCACTCTAAAAACTATAATTTGGGTTAATTTGAGTATATAGAACAATAGAATATAGTAATAGTAATCAGCAGCAGTAGCACAAATAGTTACATTAGGCTTATAGTATACTAGGCACTATTCAAAGGACATCTGACATATGAATAAATTTAATCATAACAACCATATACAGTTATTCCCATTTTAAGATGAGGCACAGAGAAATTAAGTAACTTACTTTAAGCCACATGACAAAAGTATGAAAGCTAGGCTGCAAACCCTGTGTCTGTTTCTAACCACTACACTATATGCCTATCTTTCCCTGTTTTCATCCTTTAAGCTCACATTTCCAACATAAAAGTAAAACTTCAGGGAAAAATATATTGGATCCAACTATTTATTACTTTGCGTTTTTAATCAACAGCTTTAAAATAATTTTCTTTTCTTTTTTTTTTTTTAAAAAAAAAAACAATCTACTTCTCTCACCCAGGCTGGAGTGCATTAGTGCAATCTTGGCCCACTGAAACCTCTGCCTCCCAGGTTCAAGTGACCCTCCTGCCTCAGCCTCCTGATTAGCTGGGGTTACAAGTGAACACTACCATGGCTGGCTAAGTTTTATATTTTAAGTAGAGACAGGGTTTCACCATGTTGGCCAGGCTGGACTCAAACTCCTGACCTACAGTGATCTGCACATCTCAGCCTCCCAAAGTGCTGGGATTACAGGCATGAGCCACCAATGCTCAGCCTAAAATAATTTAATTTTCTGATCATCAAAATTTTTATTTTACTCATGCCCTCAGCATTAGCATATGTGAGAACAATCCACCTGTCCCTGTGTTCCTTATAAACCTATAAAATACATTTACCAATGAAGAAAATTTTAGACTTCATCAATCACTACCAAAATATATCAGGTAGTACTATAAAATTATACAGATGATATATTATATTCAGTGTGTAACCCTCATTTAATAATCTATAAAATTATCCTACAACTTCCTGATCTGCTAACGGTAATTCTCTAGATGCACCCAACCTTGTAATGGTATTTCTATCTTTAAAAAAATAAAATCCCTAAAGAAAGCATATTTGGGCCACTCCATTGTATTTGCTCATCAACATCTTTTGTGTTTTGAGCATTAGATGAGAGATAGAACTTTCGGATTGTTTCAGAGATAACAGTGCATACAAAAGTAGGTTTATTGCTATAATTTGACTACATGCAGAATATAGCCACATTAAAGTTTTAACAAAAATTCTATTTTTTAAAAAATATATATGCAGCTGTCTTACATACAACATGGTAAAGCCAACACTATGTTATTCTAGAAAAGCTTTGAATACATCTTTCTATGATACTGTCTTCTGTCCGTAAGAGTGAACACTTTCATTAGCTTGTGCAGTTGGCAGCCTCTAAGATAAGTCCCAGTGTTCCCCACATCTTAGCGCTAACATCCCTGTGTAATCCCCTCCCTTTGATTGTGGCCTGAACTACTTACTGACTTCTAATGAATAGAATATGGATTCTATTCAGCAGTAATGCGATGTCACTTCCGAGATTACATTATAAAGACTGTGGCTTTTGTCATGAGTACTCACTCTCTCTTCCTGTCTCGCTCATTCTGAGGGAAACCAGCTGTATGATGAGGGCTGTCCTACAGAGAGACCCAATTGGCAAGGAATGGAGAGAGGCCTCCAGCCAACAGCCAGTGAGGAACTGAGGCCCTCAATCCAAAAGCCTTCGAGGACTGAATCCTGTCAACAATGACATTAGTGAAATGGGCAGTGAGGCTGCAGCCCAGCCAACAGTTTGACTGAAATCTTATGAGAGGCCTCAAGCACCCAGCTAAATTGTGCCCAGATTCCTGACTTTTTGTAAGCTAAGACTGAATTTGGAATTAATTTGTTACACAGCAATAGATTACAAATATGTTTAGTATACGATCCACAATGTTGTACATGTACACAGGGTGTTGTTACATCTAAGGCATTAGGACTCAGCTGGGCTTGGTGGCTTATGCCTATAATCCCAGTACTTTGGGAAGCCGAGACAAGCAGATTGCCTGAGCTCAAGAGTTCGAGATCACCCTGGGCAACATAGTGAAACCCTGTCTCTACTAAAATACAAAAAATTAGCCAGGCGTGGTGTGTGCACCTGTGGTCCTAGCTACTCAGGAGGCT
>CAUYLG010046263.1:0-23256 GCA_963573385.1 Cacajao melanocephalus
CATGTCCCTGCAAAGGACATGAACTCATCCTTTTTTATGGCTGCATAGTATTCCATGGTGTATATGTGCCACATTTTCTTTATCCAGTCTATCATTGATTCATAGCCCAATATATTCTTACAAAAGATAATCTGTGAAAGATGAAAGAGCATACTACTGAATTTTGACAAAGGTTTTCTAATTCCCTACCGTGACACATCCAGTATTTTTGCACGTGCAGGCATTTGATCTTGTGCTCGTAGGCATTTGCCTCGTTTGAGCACCACACGTATTTTCTTTCTGTGTATATTTGGTTTGACAATGTGTATTGAGAATCTCCCACATGCCAGATGATGAGTTGAAAGCAGGGAAAGCCGAAACCCCCTGACTTCCAACCCGGGAGCCACCTGCATGGAGGGGGAAGACAGGCATATATTTTGTAAAAATTCAAAAATGATGAATAACATTTTCAACTTTAAAAAAAAGTTTAAAGTAGCTGGAAATGTTTCAGATATTGCCTGACTTTTACCATTCTCCCTACCTCTTTAGTTTGGTATTCTAAAAATGTTTTCATACCTATCCTGTTTTATATACATGTTTTCAAAGAAGAATTTCTTCCAAGGTTTGTGACCCTTTGAGGGAAAACCTGGCATGCGTATCTCTCCATTTGTGTGGGCAGGGCCGTGAAAGCTCCGTGTTATTCAGATCCACCTGGGATAAATGTAAGATCTGAAGCTACAGGCCACAGAGCAGCAACAGATGTGACATGTGCCATAAGAATCACCATTAGGAACCGGAGTTTTCTCTAAGACTGTTGCACATAAATAATTGACTCTTGCTGAGAGTAACAGGGTTGAAGCAGCTATATGACATATGATACACAAGGGTAAGGACACAGGAATCAGAGTTCAGTTCATAACGCATTTTGGAAACCTCTAACATGTAGAACAAGAGACGTACAAAGTGTATCTATCTGAATTTATGCTAAATAGGCAAATACATTTGCCAGGTCTACCTCCATGACCATGATGAAAGAAGCTGGTCCTTTCATCTAAACCATTTAGCTCGACAGCGTCACTGTCATCATGAGCGACATCTGGCATATAAAACATAACAACATCCTAAATTTTCTTTTTCTTTTTTTTTTTCTTTTTTTTCTTTTTGAGATGGGGTCTCACTCTGTTGCCTAGCCTGGAGTGTGGTGGTACAATCAGGGCTCACTGCCGCCTCAACCTCCTGGGCTCAGGAGAACCTCCCACCTCAGTCTCCTGAGTAGTTGGGACTAAACACACATGCCACCACACCTGGCTAATGTTTTTTTGTTTTTCTTTTTTTGTATTTTTGAAATGGGGTTTCGTCACGTGGGCCAGACTGATAAGTTTTCCTTCTTTCTTTTTTTTTTTTTTTTCACCCAGTCTGGAGTGCAATAGCACAATGATAGCTCACTGCAGCCTGCAGCCTCAAACTCCTGAGTTCCAGGGATCCTCTTGTCTCAGCCTCCTGAGTAGCTGGGACTACAGGCACATGCCACCACGCCCGGCTGGTTTTTGGGTTTTTTTGTAGAGATGGGGTTGTTGCCCAGGCTGGTCTTGATCTCCTGTCCTCAAGCGATCCTCTCACTTCAGCCTCCCAAATTGCTGGGATTACAAGCGTGAACTGCTGCTCCTGGGATTACAAGCATGAACCGCCATTCCTGGGATTACAAGTGTGAACCGCCATTCCTGGCCAATCTCCTGCACATGTTTTCCTTCCTAAGCAAAAAATTCACATCACTTTGAGGTACTAAGCACTTCTAACAATGAAAGTTAAATAAGAGGCCAGGAGTGGTGGCTCACATCTGGAATCCCAGCACTTTGCGGGGCTGAAGCGGGAGGATCACCTGAGCCCCCAAGTTTCAGGCTGCAGTGAGCTATGATTGCACCACTGCACTCCGGCCTGGGCAGCAGACTCTGTCTCTAAAAAAACAAAATGAGAAAGTTAAATAAGAAAACACTGGGTCAAGAACTAGAGCATCAATAGCCAGGAGCCAATTTTCTAAATGGTCATAGACACGTCTGCAAAAGTTACCATATCGTGTAAACATATAAGAAATGATCATGAAATAACAAAGCTTAGACAAATGCACTCTGATTAACACGCACAATGATCCCTGGCTGTGGGCAGGCCCGTGGCTTTCCCCCTGGTTTTGCCTCGCTCAAAGCATTTCCAGGGTCCTCTTTCATCATTGCCTTCAGCCAGTTAGGAAGCCATCTGAGAAGCACCAAGCCCCTTTTTGTGCAGCTACACTCACATCTTTACCAAACTGGTTATGCAGCTCACAAACTTACTCATCTTACTCAATTCTGAAGAACTTGAGTCACTCACGTTAAATAATTTCCACGCAGAGGCTGATGCGTCTTAGCCATCAGTGAGATGCACGAGGGTGAGCTTCAGGCCACGGTAGCCACTTAAACACCAGCTGCTCTGTATTTTCCAGCAACACCAGCCTCTTTTGACCAAATGCTCAAGGGGTGACTTTTCTGAAGAAGGCTTAATTTGAATTCATACATCCTGTATGTGTTTAAAGATCAGTTTCTTTCTAATCAGACCTTCTATGCCTTCAGAAAGCCTGTGTGCTAAGAAGACAAATTTGTCATCCTAATTTGATTTCAATATTTAAATTACCTTTGTTATCACTACAAAATTCTCATGATTGTATTGTTTATAATGAAAGCAACGGTTGCTATTCAACAGCATTCTCCAAATGCTCTGCACACATTACCTCACTTAATCCTCACAACCCTCTGACACAGGGATCATGATCTTATGAAGTTTTTCTTGTGGAAAGGCTGAGAACAGAAAGCTTAACAGAATCTCCCTGGGTCACTGCTGGAAACAGCAAAGCCAGGCACCAGTCCTAGTATTCTGGGTGCAAGACCTACGTTCTCAATTCTCAACCATGGTGCTTAGCTGGGAGTGGATGGCGCCCCAGGTACGAAATGAAGGTGGGAGACGGCAAGGCCCTCACAGTCTCGGACTGGCAATTCCGTGGAGCAAGAATAAAACAATGACAAGGCTAGCAAAGGACTACGGGGTCCTTGGTGAGGGAGGCCAGCACTGCGGGGCTGTAGAGCCTACGGGGGAGGAAGAAGGGCTGGGGTCCACCTTGAGCCTGCACCAGCGGGGGCGGAAAAGGACAAATCGACTCCACGGGCGCCCAAGGCCAGGGGGCAGCTGACGCGCTTGTTGAAACCCTGCCCTATGGGGCTGCGTCCACAGGGCACTGTGTGGTGTGGCTGCTGATTGCAGAGCTGGAGGGCCTGGCCCCAGCACCATGGCAGTTCTCCGGCTGCAGGAGGTGTGGGAGGCAACATCACTGAGCCTTTGTGACTTCGCAGGTACAAGGACCTTCAGAACACGGCCGGCCCCACTGGGCCTGAGAGGGCTCAACACGTGCCCTTCTCTGAACAAAACTGAACAGAGACCATGCTGAATTCTGGACTGTTACCAGGTGGTATAGCACAACTCTTATTCATTCAACAAACAGTTGCCAAACAGGAAGAGTGCATTTGACCCAAAGATAACCCCTACATCGGCACTTTCCTAAAAGAAAGCCAGATGCCCAGCCTCGGCAGACACCAGTGGGGCTTCTGAAAAGAAACACTTGGATTCAGCTCCATGGAACTCGGTTAAATCCCTTTATAACAAATCCCAGGCAGAAACACTCCACAGAAGGAAAGGACAATCTCTCTCCTCCCAGCAGAGGGCGTGCTGACGGCAGACGGTGCTGGGAGCAGCAAAGCCCAGGACACGGAGTCCCTTGGAGCACGGGGTTTGGGTTTTTTTGGTTTACATTTGTTTTTGTTTTTTCCCAAGATCTTAACCTCTATAAGGCATGGAAAAGCAACAGCCAGAAAAGACAAAACTTGAGGTTTGTGTGGTGAGGACATCACGTCTGCTGACAGCCCGTCATCCCTTTACGGGATGGTCAGTAAGGAAGGTTGAGAGGTCAGTGCAGCCCCGGGCAGCTGCCAGCCTGGAGCGTGTCTGAGCCACAGTGTGGCATCACGTGGCCAGGCCGGAATCTCAGGGTGACTGTGGTGGCTTGGCCCATCCCATTGCCCAGGCTCCAGAAGACGCCACAAGGAGGAACACGGAGAGGGTGGCGGCCCCACCTGCCTTCAGCGCCTGGTCACAGCCACCAGGCCCCCACTCACTCGTGGAAGAAGGATTCTAAGCTGTGGTTAGAAAACCTGTGTCCTCAGCCCTTCCACCACGAGTGAGCTGTGTGTCCTTGGCGGGTCCTCGAGCAGCTGGCAGTCACATCCTCTGCAAAACAAAACCACTCCTGGGAGGCGCGGTGCCCAGGCGGGGCCTCTGCAGCCTGTGAGGACAGCTGGAGTGCATGCATTTCCAAGCCTCCCACCTCTCCTTGGCGCACCCCCCCGCCCCCCGCCGTCCCTGCGCTCTGCCCTGGGTCCACTCCCCACAGGCTCTCTTCTCAGCTGGACGCCGGCTCCTTCTCTCTCCCTGCCCTGAGCTGAGCGCACTTAAGGGCCGCCTTCCACAGTTTACACATTTTAACAGGAGGCTTTTTATCTTATTTCTAAAAATCCCTTAAGTTGCACGTAAATTAATACCTGAAGAATTTCCAGAATATGGCAGGATATAAAGTAATATTTTGGGTTCAATTTAACAAAGTTGAAAGAGCATTGGCTACACAATGATCTGAACGTTTCAGGAGGTGGTAAGAGGCACAGCACGGGGTGTTCTACCCTCAGTGGGTTTCCAGTTTGCCGAAAGGCAGTGGGTCGGGGTGGGGGACGAGATACCACACAAATATGGGAAGCAGAGCAAGCTAGAGCAGGAAAACAAGAAGAAAGAAAACATTTCAGGAATTCAGAGGCTGAGGATTTGCATCCAAAGAGTTGGGAAAAGCAGGAAATTTCCAAAGAGGTTGACCTTTGAAATCCGCCTGAGACTGGATAAGACTTCCTCAGTGACAGGGGCGGGGCTGGAAAGGTGGTCAAGGAACTCGTCAGATCCCACCAGCAGGGACGTGGCCTGCTCCTCAGACCTCGCAGCAGGCCACAGCGGCTCCACCCACCTCTCCCAGCTAAAAGATGCCGTTGACCACAGTGGTTTATAGCAGAGAAGACTCACAGCAAGTGCGATTGGATAGGAAAATGCAGTTGGTGGAAATAAAGTCGAGACATCTCAAAAATCACAGATGAGTGAGAAGTGCGGGAGCAGGGCTTTGTGACAAGCCCACAGATGAGTGAAAAGTGCGGGAGCAGGGCCTTGTGACAAGCCCTCTACACCCAAAGGCCCCCAGAGCACTCATGTGGAAACAGACGGGCGTCCATACGACCAGTTTTCTCAAGGAGTTTCAGAGGAAGCCCTGCTCTTGTTCCGATGTCCTGGTTATTCAATGCAAAAGGGTGGATGTGCTGGAGCCATGGAGAGGGTGTTACCTGCAGTGAAACGCTCAGTTCTGCGTTTCACAGACACTGGCCTGTCTTCAACCACAGGCAATGCACGGGAAGCTACTCACTTTCCACCTATTAAGACTGAGTAGTGCACAATTTGCACATTACATGGAATTGTACAAATATTTGGCATCATCACGAGCAATCTTTAAAAGTGCTCCATTAAACAGCTTCTAATTATGATGACCGAGGAGGAAGGCTGTGGTTTGCAGCAGGAATTGCAGCGTTTGTCATGCAGGGTGTCTGCTGTAGAATTCAGCTAAATTCGGGAGGCAAACTTCAACCTTAGTAACAAAGCCAACCGAGGAACCCTGAAGGAGAGCCCGGGGGACTGCGTTTCTACAGTGCAAAATGTTCTGAAGCTTTTTCACCGCAGTTTACACTGCATTTTACAGGGTTTCCTGATTCTCATTCAAGGCACCCAAACCCAACAGAGAATTTTATATTAATTGGAACATTAATAATGCATTTCTAAAGCAAATGATGTTTTGGGATTTCAAAGGAAATTTCAGAAATGTGTGGCCAAAGTGCTCTCTGCGGCTCAGCGGGCTGAGCGCAGCATCAGGGATCCCCGCGAATGGATTCCTTCTGGAGTTCCATTGGCACTCAGCAAATTGGTGTATAAAGTAAATGCATTCATGTAAACTGGTTTGATTAGCATCTCTTGCCCTTCTAAACGAGGGAATAATATCCTGTGATTCTCTACCAGACGCTGTTTCAATGGCGTCTGTTCAACATGCACAGAAGAATCCCTTAAAGATTACAATTGTATTAAAAGCCAAACATTAATTACATCTCCCAGAACATTTCACGAATGGGAGGAATTCTTCAGGGCTTTCTGTTCCTCAGGTGCCACAAAACCCTGGAAATGTATTCGCAACGACAGCAAAACACCAACACCCTCGCGTTCCAGGTCGGTCTTGTCACCTGAGCGTGTGCGCACAGCCGTCAAGGTGCCATCCCCGTCCCGCCTTCTTCGCCCCCTTCCTGATGCTGGGTCATTTTCAGCCTCACACCGTCATGACTTCCCTGAGAACACTGACCACGTTTCCTCAAACGCCCTTGCACCCACCCAAGCACAGAGATGCCCCAGCCATGACGGCAGGTTAGCAGGACGGTGGCTGAGCCCGAGTCGCCCTCCTCACTTCAGACCACACAGCGGGCGGGCTGGGGTGTTGTGTGCCCCAGCGGCCACTGCCCGCTTTGTCCTCAGCAGCGTCTCTGGCTCCTGCATGGGCGTATACCTTCGGAAAGATCCTATTGCTTTACTACTTCAGTTCAAACCCATTAGGTACATTTTGCTTGTAACTTTCAGGATTGTGTTTCTGCCTAACATCAGATGAAAAGGAAGATTGCATATGTAATGAAAAAGACTACAGGCCAAAGAATAAATGGAGGCATAATAACACTGAGAATCCTACCACAGGCTCCGAGAAAAGGTTTGAGAATATGACACTGAATGACCTTGGAAAGGAAACCGCACGGAAAGCCTCCTGGAAGCCACAGAGTCAACAGAGCAGTAGGTGTCCCTGCCGCAGATGACCAACCAACTGAACAGAAGGTGACATCAGAAACGTCAGGCAAGAAAAGTCCCTAGAGGTGAAAGAATCTAAGATTTTGTAGATGGAAAGAGGATTTTCCGGCAAAATCAGATACATACCGGGCAACACCAAAAATACAACTGTTGGCCTTGTGGCTGGGTATGACTCCAACTGTCTTCCAAAGCCGGGAACTGCAGCCCTTGAGCTCCGTGCCTGCATCGGTCCAGGCTGAGAGTGTGCCCAGGTGCCAGCCTAGGAAGGTGCAGGTGAGGCTGCCATCCTCGAAGGGGCATCATGCCGCCCCAACGTTATCCCTGAAGGGGCGTCACACTGACCCAGTGTCATCCTCGAAGGGGGCATCTCACTGGCCCAATGCCGACCCTGAAGGAGCGTCACACTGGCCCAGTGCCATCCTCAAAGGGGGCATCTCGCTGGCCCAATGCCGACCCTGAAGGGGCATCATGCTGGCCCAGTGTTATCCCCAAGGGGACATCATGCTGACTTAATGCTGTCCTCTAAGTGGGATCACTCTGGCTCCGTGCCGTCCTTGAAGGGGCGTCATGCTGGCCCAGTGCCATCCTGGAAGAGGTGTCACACTGGGCCGATGTTATCCCCAAAGGGTTGTCACTCTGGCCCAGTGCGGTCCCCAAAGGGGTGACACTCTGGCCCAGTGCGGTCCTCAAAGGGGTGTCACTCTGGCCCGGTGGTGCGGATGCCTCCAGGACCTCCCACATCGCAGTGTGGCAACCTGACCAGGGGTCCTTGGACTCCGCCAGACACTCAGGCTGAGTCACACAGACGCTTCCCAGCTCAGGACACGGCCATCTAGAGCCTTGCTTCCCCGTGCTTCTGACTGCCCTATAAACCCTGAATCTTGTTCTAAGCCCCCATCTTCCCATAAGCACCTGACATAACCCAGAGGAATAAAAAAATTAACTTATCTAAAAGAATAATTCAGACCTACATATTTTAAAAATCAAATCACCTACAAGAAGAAAAAAAAATATGGCTAGTCTCAGACTTTTCCATAAGCAGAATAATAGAAAAAAGTCAATGACTGTAAAGCTGTGAAGAAGAGAAGAATGACACACCCAAGGCATCCTTCAAGCCTTAGGGCAGGCGGTGCAGCTTCAAGCAGGAAACTGCAGAGGTTATAAAATTGCAGAGACTGGCCATGAGCCCTTCTTTTTAAAAGTATAGCCTACTATCCGAATCCCGCCACGTAAAAGTTAACAAACTGCAGAGGACAGACATGGAAAAGTCAGGTAAGAGGCTCAGGGATTGCCGCTGAGCACAGCTAAGTGTGGAAGAAGCCTGAAGCCCTGTGAGGACTGTGCTGAATAAAGAACGTGAGCACCAGAGAATGCAAAAACAGTAACATGATCAATAAAAACTGAGGGCCGGGGGCAAGGAGTAAGTGTGAAAATGTTCAACCCACAAAACACAGCGTTATCAGAGCTCTCCAGAAACGGGCATGGGACCTTAAACACTACTCCAAAGTTCTCTTTCATTATTATCTTACTTTTTTAACCTCAGGAATCTCTCTCTCTCTCTCTCTCTCTCTCTCTCTCTCTCTCTCTCTCTTTCTCTCTGAGACAGTCTTCCTCTGTCACCGAGGCTGGAATGCAGTGGCGATCTTGGCTCACTGCAGCCTCTACCTTCGGGGTTCCAAGGATTCTCCTGCCTTAGCCTCCCAAGTAGCTGGAACTAAAGCTACATGCCACCACGCCTGGCTTATTTTTGTATTTTTAGTAGAAACGGGGTTTCACCACATTGGCCAGCTGGCCTCAAACTCCTGGGCTCAAGAGGTCCACCCACCTCAGCCTCCGAAAGTACTGGGATTATGGGTGTGAGCCACCATGCCCAGCCAATATCCCTTATAATGAAGAAAATTTATTTGATGTCAATACCTGCTTCAATTTTAATTTAGTTTGTTTATTGGATTCAGGTAAAGCAACATAATATCGTTCCAACAAATAGCGTTTCTAGTATAATCCCAGTTCATGAAACTACTTATATTTAGCTAGTCTTCTAATAATGTATGTAAGCTTCATCCAAAATGTGTGGCATGATGATCACCCAAGATTAATGATGACAACTTTTGAGCAGCAAATTTGGGATTATTTTCTTTTTAGAATTGGGATTTTTCTTTCACTTTTATCTTTTTACTCTACAGCATTATTGGATTTACAACACACAATTAGTATAATTTATAAATAGTTAAAAAAATATAAATTATTATAAATTATATATGATTTGTAGTGAATCTGTCTCATTTTAAATAAATAAGAGTGATTTTCTTAAAAGCAAAGTAAAGATATGTGCTATCATCTGGGTTTTGTTCTTCTTTGTACTTCTCTATTGTCAATATATTTTTTAAAAATTAAGCCCTTGTGTATTTGTGTTTCTGATAATGGAGTTTCTGATAATTCTTACCAATCCTCTTGCTAGCAGCTGAAATATCTGTCAAAAGCAAAGTTTGCATAGAGGCTAACTAGAAAGCTCAAGGCAGTGAGAATTCCGTGGCCAAGGTGTGGCGGGAGAAGAAAACATGGAAAAGGCAGCACAGGATGTGAACACTGTCCCCGCCAAAGGGCAGCTCGTCCTGCAAAGCAGCAGCTAAGACGGCGAGAAGACGCGCACAACACTTAGCAATCCCACCAGTTCGGTGAGTTAAAAAAGAAAAGTGGAGTCCAGTTTTGGAAGAGGGACTATTAACTTCCCCACATTTTCGGTTGGGACCCTGAGAGGCTTAACCCTAGGACTGAAGGTGAGCTTCATAGACGTCAGATCCCTGAACCTGGATCAAGGGGCTGCAAGGCCACCAGTGCCTTAGCTTCCCCCCAGATGCAAATCCAGCCTCTGCAGAAAGACAGCTTCATCACATTCCTCAAGATACTTCTACAGTTTTTATATGCAATCCCCATCGCTCAATCAATAATAACCAGACACGTCAGAAAACTGGATAACATGACCCAAGTAACAGAAAGAAGGCGCAGTATAACCACACCACACAGAGCCTGGGTACAGAATGGGACACATTTAAAATTACACCGCCAATGTGTTTCAGGCCATTATTTTTAAATTACGAAGAATTTTAACAGAGAAATATGCCACAAATCGCCCTAATACTTAGGGGGTTACAACAGCAACAACTTTACGTAGCTCACCATTCTCTTTAGCTCAGCAGTGCAGGGTGGCCTCAGATGGGCCCTCCGTCTGGTCTGGGCCAGGTTCTGCTGTCTCTGGTGGGCATCCCTTTATGCCAGAACCTCTCCCAGGAGGAGTGGCACAGCTGCAGGGCTGAACGACCCCACGTTCCTCCACACACTCTCTCATCTTCCATCAGGCTGGCTTGAGCTTGTTCACACAGCAGCTAACGGGTCCCTGTCCGAGGAGAGAAGACACAAAACTTCTTGGGTGCAGAGGCTCAGAATTCACACAACAGTTCCACCAGGCTCTACTGGGCAAAGCCAGTCACTCGGCCACCCAGATTGCAAGGACAGGGAAATTGTGAGGGGAGTGGCAAAGAATCTCTGACCATTTTCACAGTCTATAACAGCTAGAAACTAAGGAGGAAGAGGAAAAGGAGAACAACAACAACCATCAAATTAAAAATTGTGGACCAAAAACTAGAATAAAGAAAATTTAGGCGGCTTTTTCAAGATGGCAGATTAGAGGCTTTCAATGAGTCTCTGCCACTTGGAAATAGCAAGATAGTGCATAAAAATCAACTCTGAACTTTAACTCAAGAAGGAAATCAGGGATCCACCCAAATCCATGAGGCACACCCCAGATCCCAGGGAGGAGAATGCCCGCAAACAGCCCCTGTGATGGTGCCTGGTTGATAAAAGTGAGTGGAGCCCCCGCAGGTGAAAGAGGCAGAGAGCCTCCCTCTGTGACTTCTCTTTCCACTGGGATCCGAGCAAACCAGCCCAAGGGAGCGTCTGCTTTTCTCAAGCCCAGGAGCTAATGTGGAAAGAGGATGGGAGACACTGTGAGAGACAGACACCAGGAAAAGCTGCAGACATTGTCCCAGACCTGGGGCGGAGAGGAAGACACCATTTTTAATCAGGGCACATACAAAAAACAGCCGTTCATTGGTCACCTGGCAGCATGACCATGCAGGCATCTTACTTAGTCTTGAGCCAGAGATTGTAGCACCTGCTCTGGAGCAGGGTAGGAAAAAAAACTATAAAATAATAATGACAATATAGGGAAAGAAAGAAAAAGAAGAAATCTAGCCCTACTGCTTTCCACAGTTCTGGCTCTCTCTACAGCCAGAACTGTGGAAAGCAGTAGGGCTAGATGGTACCCCATGTGGGGTACACACATCCCCAGCAGGCTTGGGGCAGAAGGAGAGCTGCTACAACTGCAGTTTCTCCTGGGCAGTGAGACTTTCAGCCAGGGCCAGCTTAGTGACCTGAAGCAGATCTGTACACATCGTTGCTGGGTGCCCCTGCCAGCTGCCCTGAGATTGTGGTATAGCAGGGCCCTCTCTGCTCCACCTCCATGCATAAATCCAGGCATTTGGATCACCTGCTTGCCTGGACCTGCAGCCTGAGGCACCGCACCCTTCCTAGGCATAGATCATGGTGCAGTGAGGCTCTCTCCACTCCACACCCAGGCAGATCTCCAGGCATCAGGAGCACCCACTCTCCTGGATTAGGAGCTTATGCTGCCTCCATCCCCATACAGAGAACTTGGGGCCAAAGAGATTTTCCAGCTCCAGGTCTAGGTACAACCCCAGGTGCCAGCTGCCCACTGGGTTCTCCCTCAACACTGGTGCCTGTGCCCACTATCAGGGGTCCTGTAGGTGGCCCCGTCTAGTCCAGCCCTGCTCTTCATGGCTCCCGCCCCCAATTCCTAAGGCCAAGCAGGGAGCTCAGCATTCCACTGTGTATTCCATGAATCAGCCCATTATCTGAGGCAACGGAGAGCTTCTACCTGTGAACAAGGTTCAAATATATACCCAGCCACATTGGCTACAGCTGGCTCTTACCCATAAGCACCATCTATGGGCTTGTAAATGAACTGCACAGACCAGTTTAAAACCTGCCAAAAGAAGTGCATAGGGCTATAGAAAGACCTAACTCAGCATTCTCTACAATCACATCCCCTAGGGAGGAGGGGAGGGAAAGGGCAGGAAAAAAAGTATAAAATAATAATGACAATATAGGGAGAGAAAGAAAAAGAAAAAATCCTACCTGCACAAAAATAATTACAAAAACTAGAAGTGCCAACATCTCTGAATGAAAAAGAAACAGCATGAGAATTCAGGCACCATGAATAATCTGAATGTAATGACACCACCAAAGGATTGTACCAGCTCTTCGGCAATGGTCTCTAACCAAAATGCAAATTTAGAAATGAGAGACAAAGAATTCAAAGCATAGATTTCAAGGAAGCGCAACAAGATCCAAAACAAGGTTAAAAACCATACAAAGAAACCTCTACAGCAATCCAGGAAATGAAGGAAGAAATAAACATCTTAAAAAGAAATCAATCAGAGCTCCTGGAATTGAAAAACTCACTTAAAAGATTTCAAAATACAACTGAAATCTTCGGCAATAGACTGCACCAAACAAAGAAAGAAGTTCAGAGTTTGAAGACCAGTCTTTTAAACTAACTCAGTCTGACAAAAATAAATTAAAAAAAGAATTTTAAAAAATGAGCTAAGTGTTTGAGAACTGTTGAATTATGTAAAGCAAGCAAACCTATGAATTACTGGCATTCCTGAGAAAGAATAAGAAAAAGCAAACAACCTGGAAAATATATTTGAAGGAATAATTCAAGAAAACTTCCCTAATCTCGCTAATGAGGTAGACATCCAGATATAAGAAAACCAGAGGGCACCTGCCAGATACTATACAAAATGAACGTCACCAAGGCATATAGTTGCCAGACTGTCCAAGGTCAACACTAAAGAAAAAATCTTAAAGACATCTAGAGAAAAGGGGCAGATCATGTACAAAGGTAAGCCCATCAGGCTAACAGTGAATTTAGCAGCAGAAATGTTACATGCCATGAGAGATTGGGGGCCTATTTTTCAGCATGCTTACAGAAAAGAAATTCCAACCAAGATTTTCATATCCTGCCAAACTAAGCTTCATAGGTAAAGAAGAAACAAAATATTTTCCAGATAATTAACTGCAAAAGGAATTTATTACCACTAGACCAGTTTTATATTAATAAGAGATTCTTAAGGGAGATTCAAACATGGAAACAAAAGAATGATACAAGCTACCATGAAAACACACTTAAGTACATAGGCTACAGAGCCTATAAAGACACAATCAAAACTACAAAGCAACCATCTGACAACTTCACAACAAAATCAAAACCTCACATATCAATATTAGTTTTGAATGCAAATGGTCTAAACAAGTCAATTAAAGACCATAGAGTGGCAAGTTGAATTTAAAAAGAAAAAAAATCTATTCATCTGCTGTTTTCAAGAGAACTATCTCACATGTAATGACACCAATAGGCTCAAAGTAGAGGGTGGAAGAAAGATCTACCATACAAGGAGACAACGAAAAAGAGAAGGGGTCACTATTCTTATCTCAGATAAAACAGACTTTAAACCAACAATAGTAATAGAGGACAAAGAAGGGTATTACATAAGGAAAGATAAAGGGTTCGATTCAACAAGCAGACATAACATTTCTAAATATATAAGCACCCAACATGGGCGCACCCAGATTCATAAAACAAGTACGTTTAGACCTATGAAAAGTCTTAGACAACTATACAATAATAGTGGAGGACTTCAATACCCCATTAACAGAATTAGACAGATTGTTGAGGCAGAAAGCTAACAAAGTTCTGATCCTGACCAAGTGGACCTAATAAACATCTACAGAATACTCTACCCATCAACCACAGAATGTACATTCTTCTCATCTGCACACAGAACAGACTTCAAGATTGACCACATGCTCAGCCATAAAGCAAGTCACAATAAATTTTCTTAAAGTGGAAATCATACCAGCCATAATCGAAGACCACAGTATAATAAAAATAGAAATCAATATAAAGAAAATCTCTCAAAACCACACAATCAGAAAGAAAGCAAACAACCTGCCCCTGGATGACTTTTGTATAAACAATAAAATCACAGCAGAAATCAAAAAATTCTCTGAAATAAATGAAAACAGAGACATATCAAAATCTCCGGGATACAGCAAAAGCAGTGTTAAGAGGAAATTTTATAGCACTAAATGCCTACCTTAAATGATAGAAAGATCTCAAATTAATGATCTAACATCACACCTAGAGGAACTAGAAAAACAAAACCAAATTAACCCCAAAGTTAGCAGAAGATAATAAATAACTAAAATCAGAGAGGAACTGAATGATATTGAGGCCCAAAAATCCATATAAAGAATCAACAAAAACAAAAGTTGGTTCTCTTAGATATAAATAAGATCAACAGACCACTAGCTGGATTAACAAAGAACAAGAAAGAGATCCAAATAAGCATAATCAGAAATGACAAATGTGACATTACAACCAGTCCCACAGAAATACAAAAATCCTCAGACACTATTATGAACACCTCTACAAACAAAAACTAGAAAATACAGAAGAAATGAATAAATTTCTGGAAATACACAATCTCTCAAGGTTGAATAAGGAAGAAAATGAAACATAAAACAGATCAATACTCAGTATCCAGTTCCATAATTGAACCAATAATAAAAAGCCAACCAACCAAAAAAGTCCCAGATCAGATGCTTTACAGCTGTATTCTACCAGATGTACAAAGAAGAGCTTGTACCAATTCTATTGAAACTAGTCCAAAAAAATCAAGGAAAAGGGATTCCTCCCCAACTCATTCTATGGAGCCAGCATCACCCTAATACCAAAACCTTGCAAAGACACAAGACAAAAAGAAAACTACAGGCCAATATCCCTGATGAATATAAACACAGAAATTCTTAACAAAATACTAGCAAAGCAAATTCAAAAATACATCAAAAATTTAATTCACCATGATCAAGCAGTTGTATTTTAAAATTCCTCGAGTGAGATTTTCAATTCCAGGAGCTCTGATTGATTTCTTTTTAAGATGTTTATCTCTTCCTTCATTTCCTGGATTGCTGTAGAGGTTTCTTTGTATTTATTCCTCAGATGCAAGGTTGGTTCAACATACGCAAATCAATAAAAGTGATTGACCACAAAAATAGATTAAAAACCAAAACCATATGATCATCTCAATAGATGCAGGAAAGTCTTTTGGTAA
This sequence comes from Cacajao melanocephalus, assembly GCA_963573385.1. Classification (NCBI taxonomy): domain Eukaryota; kingdom Metazoa; phylum Chordata; class Mammalia; order Primates; family Pitheciidae; genus Cacajao; species Cacajao melanocephalus. Next base: position 15,237 of record CAUYLG010046263.1, read on the forward strand.
AATCCAACATCTCCTCATGATAAAAAAAAAAAAAAAAAAAATCAAGAAACTAGGCATTGAAGGAATATACCCCCAAATAAGAGCCATCTATGACAAACCCACAGCCAACAACACTGCACAGGCAAAAACTGGAAGCATTTTCCTTGAGAACTGGAACAAGAAATGAATGCCCACACTCATCACTCCTATTCATCATAGAACTGGAAGTACCAGCCAGAGTGATCAGGCAAGACAAAGAAGTACAAGGCATCCAAATAGGAAAAGAAGTCAAACTATCTCTATTCACAGACGATCTGATTCTATATATAGAAAATCCTAAAGACTCCATCAAGAGGCTCCTGGAACTGATAAGTGACTGCAGTAAAGTTTCAGGATACAAAATCTATGTACAAAAATCAGTAATATTTCTATCAGCAAAAATGTTCAGTCTGAGAATCAAATCAAGAATGCAATCCCATTTGCAATTGCCACAAAAATAAAATACCCCAAAATACATCTAACCAAGGAGGTGAAAGAACTCTACAAAGAGAACGACAAAACTCTGCTTAAAGTAATCATAGATGACACAAACCAATGAAAAAATATTCCATGTTCGTTGATTGGAAGAATCAATATCATTAAAATGCTCATACTGCCTGAAGCAATCTACAGATTCAACATTATTCCTATGAAACTGCAAATGTCATTTTTTACAGAATTGGGGAAAAAAAACTATTCTAAAATTCATATGGAACCACAAAAGAGCCTGAACAGCCAAAGCACACCTAAGCAAAAAAGATCAAAAGAACAAAGCTGGAGGCATTCCACTGACTTCAAAGTATATTATAAGGCCATAGTAACTAAAACAGCATGGTACTGGTACAAAAACAAACACAGAGACCAATGAAACAGAATAGAAAACCTAGAAATAAAGCCATACACTTACAGCCACCTAATCTTTGACAAAGTTGACAAAATAAGCAATGGAGAAAGCAATGGGAAAAAGACTCCTGGGTCAATAAATGGGGATAAATGTTCATCACTGGAATAGCTGGCTAGCCATATGCAGAAGAATAAAACCGGACCCTTACCTTTCACCATATGCAAAAATTAACTCAAGATGTATTAAAGATTTAAATGTAAGACCTCAAACTATTAGAATCCTAGAAGAAAACCTCAGAAATACCACTTTGGACGTTGGGAAATAATTTATGACTAAGTCCTCAAAAGCAATTGCAACAGAAACAAAAATTAAAGAGCTTCTGCACAGATACATATATCTGTATATATGTATATATAAATGTGTGTGTGTGTGTGTGTGGAGAGAGAGAGAGAGAGAGAAAGAGAGAGGGCACACACAAAAAGGCAACCTACAGAATGGGAGAAAATATTCACAAACTATGCATCTATAAGATCTATCTAGACTCTATAAGGAACTATAAATCTTATCTATAATCTATAAGGAACTTATACAATTGAACAAGCAAGAAACAACCCCATTAAAAATGGGCAAAAGACATGAACACACACTTCTTAAAAGAAGACATACAAGCAGCCAATAAACATTCAAAAAAATACTCATCATCACTAATCATCAGAGAAATACAGGTCAGAACCACAATGAGATACCATCTGGCACCAGTCAGAAAGGCTATTACTAATAAGTCAAAAAACAACAGATATTGGTAAGGCTGTGGAGAAACAGGAATGCTTATGTACTGTTGTTGGGGATGTAAATTAGTTCAGCCACTGTGGAAAGCAGTTTGGAGATTTCTCAAAAAACTTAGAACTACCATTTGACCCAATAGTCCTATTACTGGGTATATATTCAAAAGAAAACAAATTTTTCTACCAAAAAGACACATGCATCTGCATGTTCATTGCAGCACTATTCACAAGAGCAAAGACATGATATCAACTTAGATGCCCATCAACCATGGATTGGATATTTAAAATGTGATACATATACACCGTGAAATACTATGCAAGCCATAAAAAAGAATGAAATACTGTCCTTTGCAGCAACGTGGATGCAGCTGGAGGCCATTATCCTAAGTGAATTAAAGCAGAAACAGAAAACCAAATACGTTCTCACTTGCAAGTGGGAGCTAAACATTGGATACTTGTGGACATAAAGATAACAACAATAGACACTGGGGATTACTTGAGGGGAAGGAGGGAGGGAGAGAGGGGGCAAAGTCTAAAACTCTAACTGTTGGGTATTATTCTCCATACTTGGGTGATGGGATCATTCATACTCCAAATCTCAGCATCACATAATAGACCCAGATAACAAACTTGCACATGTACCCTCTGAAGCTAAAATAAAAGTTGAAGAAGGAAAAAAAGAAAAATGTAAAACTTATAGATGAATTTAAGACATAGTTGAAGAGAGAATTAGTGACGTGGAAAATTCAGTCAGAGGAAAATACCAAGAATGAAGCATAGCTAGACAAAGAACAGAAAATAAAGAAAAATGCTTTAAATATATAGGCAATGGAGTCAGGAGATCTATCACATGTGCATTTGGAGTCTGAGAAAGAGATAAAAGTAAAAATGGCCCAGAGGGTGTATTTAATAAGATACATTTTAGAAGGGCTCAAAATGTTGAAAGACCTTAAGCCACAGATTTAAGAAATCCTATAAATACCATTTAGAAAATAACAAGAGAAACCACATATGGGCACATTATAGTAAAATTTTCCCCAAAAATAATAAAGATAAAATCTTCAAAGTAGTCTTTTTAAAAAATAGATTACATTTAAAGGAAAAAACATTAGACCAGCAGCTGGCTCCTCAAAGGACCACATAAAAGCCAGAATACAATGAAATGATGCTTTTGACTCTTGCTGGCAGAAAATAAATAGCTGACCTAAAAATCTGTATCTCATACAAATGCCTTCCAAGAATGATAGTATAAAAAAGACATTTTCTGGCAAGGCATGGTGGCTCACACCTGTAATCCCAGCACTGGGAGGCTGAGGTAGGCAGATCACAAGGTCAGTAGTTTGAGATCAGCCTGACCAATATGGTGAAAACTCATCTCCACTAAATACAAAAATTAGCCAGGCATGGTAGCAGGCACCTGTAGTCCCAGCTACTAGGGAGGCTGAGGAAGCAAAATTGCTTGAACCCAGGAGACAGAGGTTGCAGTAAACTGAGATCATGCCACTGCACTCCAACCTAGGTGACAAAGCAAGCCTCCATCTAAAAAAAAAAAAAATTCTGATGATCAAAAACTGATAGAACAAACAAGAAAATAACACAATTGTTATTTTTTAACTAACTCTTCCTCAATAATTGAAAAGATAAATGGCTTTTTTAGTTGAGGGAGTTGTTTAAAACATTAGAACAAGACAGGTAACACATTTGTCTTGTATCACAACTACAGAATAGACTTTGTTTTTAGATACTCATGGAACATTTACCAAAATTCAGCATATGCTAGGCCGTAAACCAAGTCTCAGCAAATTTGAAAAGATTGAAATGATTCAGAGTTTTTCTCTGACCTGAGTGTAACTAAAGTAGAAATCAACAATAAAAAGGTAAGTAGCAAATTCCCATATGCCTGGAAATCAAAGTATACACTTCTAAATAGACCATTGGTCAAAGAAAAAATTTTAATTAAAATTATATATACTTTGAACTGAATGACAATGTAATTGTTTCCTATGGCTGCATAACAGATTATTACAAAATTAGTGTTTTCAGACAGCACCCATTTATCATTTCACATTTTCCATAACTCAGAAGCCTGGGTGAGGCCCAAGCAGTTCCTGTGCTCAGGGTCACACAAGACTAGGAGCAGGGTGTTGGCCAGGGCTGTGCCTCATCTGAGTTCAAGTCCTCCTCCAAGCTCCCTAGATGTTGGCAGAATTCATTTGCCCTTAGCTCCTTGAGGCTGCCCACCACCACCCTCCACAGGACCCTCTCCACAGCACAGTAGTTTGTTTCTTCAAGGCCAGTGGGAGAGCATCTCCCCTGCTTTAAATCTCTCTGATCTCTCAGCCTCTCTACAAAGCTCTCCTGATTAGCTTAGGCCCAGTGGGATGATCTCCTTTTGGATTATCTGAAAGACAATTAGGAACAAGTGCAGAATTCCTTCATCTTTATGCTGTAACATAACTGATCTCAAAGATCCATCAAGTTCCTAAGTCCCACTCATCCTTCAGGGAAAAGATACACAGGTGTGTAAGCCAGATCTGAAAACCATGGTACTCCTGCAGAACTCTGCCTCCCACTTATAGCAAAATGCAAAATGTCAAAACTAGTGACATTCAGCCAAAGGTGAAAGAAAATGTGCAGCTTAGATACACACATACAGAAAAGGAGAAACACTCAAACATTCATCAACTATATACATCCATCTAATTTTTTTAAAAACAGAACAGCAAATTAACCCCAAATAAAGTTAACATACTCTAGAAGGGAATCAACACAGACAAGAATCTGTTCCTTGAAAAGACTCTGAGGTTAATCTCAAATTTAAAAAGAGCTCTGAAATCTATAAGGAAAAGATAGATGGATCCCAAGAAACATTTTTACACTCAGGTCAACACAGGTCCAGGTGCTGCTGTTGTCTGCAGGCTCACCTGGTTGCCATAGCAACAGCTCCTCCCACCTGCTGCCTCTCCGGCTTCATCCTCTGGGCCCACGGCCAGGTAGGTGTGAGCCCGTGACACAGGGTCCCCGCCGCTCTCACAGATTACCCACATGTCACAGAGACTAGCAGATGGCAAGAGCCCGACTTAGAGTCCAGGTCACCCTCAGGCCTTCCAGATGGACATGCAGCTTCCGGTTTCTCTTCGTCCCCATGTCACACCTGTCTGTCCTGCCTGCCTGCCCGGCCAAGTTCAGGCTCTGACATGGACATAGAAGCAACGGCCTGATGGCACCATTTCACCAGCTCCACAACTGCCCCAGGCCAAGTTCCTATAAAACAATCCCTTATGCTGCTTCTCTCGTAGTGGTTCTAACTCTCTGCTGAACCCCAGCATTTGCACTCACAAGAGACAAAAACTGGGCAGGAACCAAATGTCCACTGGGGGGAAAAGGGAGTGAGTCCCTTACGCTCTGTCACAAAAAAACCATTTAGCACTGAAAGTAAATAGACTACAGCAAATTGGAATAACATGGGCGAATCTTGGAGTCACGATGTTGATTAAAAGAAGCCAGGCAATAAAGAATACATGCTATATAAGCCACCTGTCCAGAAACACGGAAGTAAAATAGGCTGTCAGAAGTCAGGACCATGCTTTTCTCTGAGAAGAAAGAAAACTTCAACTGAGCTGTGGCAAGATTTCCCGTGACCCCCTCTCCGTGGTCACTAAAGGGTGTCCACGTTTGGACGATTTGCTGTGCTTTTATGTCATGTCCACTTTTCTCTGGCTTGTTATTCCTCAACTTCAAAAAAAAGTCCAAATGGGGGGAAACCTGCCAGATGGAACCCCCCCCCGGGATGGGAGTGCCACCCGGCCAGCGGGCTCCATGCAGCTGGCCTGGTGCTCAAGTGCAGTCGTCCTGGGTGGGGACGAAGGGAGTCGCTGTCAGTGGGGAGGGTGTGCCTCTGGCGTGCCTAAGCCAGCATGATCTGTAGCATCCCCTCACACGCTTCATCAGGTTCTACTATCTTGTTTCTCCGTGTTCTTCACTATCTGACACACCTATGAATTTGTCAAAATATTCATCTGACTCTGTTCTTTATTCTATCAAAATAACAGCCTTGATGGCATTAAATATACAAGGTGCAAGAGAATACCAATATTGCTTATACCTAGAATGCCCTGGCCCATGAAATTTCCTGGTTGACTCCAGTTCACTACCTGAATTACCAATTCTCAGAGAATTAGAAAACCCTCTCTAAAATTGACCCCAAATTTCTTGACCCCAGAACTCACTACTTGACCCCAAAAGGTCAAGGTGAAGGCTATTTGTGCTATCAGCCCACCTGACACCACAATCCCAGGCAGGGAGTGAAAGAGGAATCTATCTGGCTCCATTTGTGACTTAATTCCATAGGTGGCTTTTGATCAAAACTCTGGCTTGCATCCAACTTCTCAGGGGCAATGTTGACCTGGGAATCTGACCCTTCTCAAAAATCATCATGTCTTTATGGAAATGAGAAAGTGACAAGAAAGGAAGACAGTGAGGACAGAAAACCCCTTGACCTGCTGCAAAGACAGCTGGTAATCAAACCATTTCAGTAAGTCTCTTTAACACAAAATGGTTAAGCCAATGTCATACTGATCCATATTCACATTGTCTTAAAACTTCTTTAAAAAAAATAGGACAAGAGTCCAATTACAACATTATTCACAATAGTCAAAATGTGGAAGCAACAGGAATGCACACCAACTCATGAATGGATAAATAAAATGTGGTACATCCATACAGCGGAGTACTACTCAGCTAAGAAAAAGGACTGAAGTACTGATAAATACTACAAGATAGATGAATCTTGAAAACAACATGCTGAATGATGATGCCAGTCACAAAAGCCTACACACTGCATGATGCCATCTATATGAAGCACCCAGCACAGGCGTGTCGGCACATGGGGTGATGAGAGTGCTGTAAAGGTCATTGCAGTGACAGCTGCATAAATCTATGATCCTGCCAAAACCCTCAATTGTATACTTCCAGTGGGTGGGCTATACAGTGTGCAAATTTGGTCTCGATAAAGCCATCATAAACAACAAGGAAGGCACCTTGCCCTTCATTCCAGGCTTGGCGGTGTGCACGGTATCGATTTGATCTGGAATGTAAGCAGCCTGTCTGGAATGTATGAGCAAACTTTCCTCATGTGTGATACATGTGACCCGAAACAATAGCAGTGGGCAGCGGGGGGGCAGCTGACTCCATCACCTGGGGCAGGAGGCCTGCAAATTAACAGCAGGACGGCTCACTGAAGCAGGTAATGAGTTGGTCGCAGGAAACAAGAAATCATTGTGGGACTGAGTGTGATTATTCATACAGTCTGCTGGCTAACTGTGGCTCGTGTGAAAGGTACTTTCAGTGCCTCTGAGAACCGTGAACATCAGGGCTCCACCAACGGCCTGGCAGACACAGAGGCACAGAGGCACATGGACGGCTCAGCGCCAGGGCAGTGGGACACGTGGCTGAACTTGCACAACTGTCTGATCCACTGGCCATGGGGCAGCGTGTGCTGCTTGACAGGGTTTACACATGGACGTGTGTGCTCCTGCACCCTGTGTGCATGTGTGTGCATGTGCATATCTTCACTAGCATGTCAGCACACACTCCATTAACACCGCAACCTCCACACAAACACCTCACACACCCACACACCCCACACACACCCCCCATACACTCCATACACCCCATACACCCACACACCCCACACACACCCCATACACTCTGCAAATGCCACACACTCCATACACTCCACACACCCCACACACCCACACACCCCACGCACACACCCAACACACCCCACACACCCACACAACCCACACACACACCCCATACACCCACACACACCCCATACACCCCACACACCCCACACACACCCCATACACTCTGCACACGCCACACACTCCATACACCCCACACACCCCACACACACACCACACACTCCATACACCCCACACACCCCACACACACATCCTATCCACTGCACACACGCCACACACATCCCACACACACCCCACACACTCCATACACCCCACACACCCCACACACACCCCACACACACACCACACACACCCTACACACACACCACACACACCCTACACACACACACACTCCACACACGCCGCACACACAGACGCTCCACACACACACACACTCCGCACACACACACACTCCGCACACACACACTCCACACACACACACACTCCGCACACACACACACTCCGCACACACACACACTCCGCACACACACACTCCGCACACACACACACTCTGCACACACACACACTCCACACACACACACTCCGCACACACACACACACTCCGCACACACACACACTCCGCACACACACACTCCACACACACACACACTCCGCACACACACACTCCA